>VZUI01047982.1:0-85961 GCA_013401135.1 Cettia cetti | reverse complement strand
GGGCAGGGCGCGGCGCAGTGCCCAGAGGGGCGCGCGCGCTCCGCCCCACCGTGAGGCGCGGCGGGCGGAGCCGCGGGCGGGGCGCGTGCCGGGCGGCCATTTTGTCCGGTGAGGGGCAGGGAGACGTGCGCTGTCCGCTTGGTGCTGCTGGCGTGGTCTGCATCGGGCCTGTCCCAGCTGTGACTGGAAAAGTTTGAAGATTTTTAGCTCAGTTTAAGTGCTGGAAAACCCCGTTGCCAATAACACCTTGTAGCACCCCTCAGCAATTTGCAAGCTTCCATACAGAGGTTTCCGTCCACAGAGGCTCGCTGTAACTGCTGTATACGCTCTTGCTGGACAGTCATTTCATTTAATGAAATCTTGAGTTTTCATTAAATGGGATAAAGTTGCTAATCCTCTAGTTCCAGATTTGGCCACCTGCTAGCACAAGCTGTTTGTGCAAGTATCCTGGGTAACTGACGGCTGTAGGAACCTTGCTCTGTGATTCTGGGATAGCTGAACTCGGGCAGTTTGTTGCTTTGTCAATACCTTGTTTAAGGTGGGAGGGCGGAGTCAGGGTCACTATTTATTGTGCAGCCCTGAAGTTGAGTGCCAGATTATGCACAGATGCCTGAACGCCAGCTTTTAGCCTGATTCCTGCATGTGTTTGTGCACTCTCCAAATGAATTCTGAAGGATAAAGATGCAAATTCCATAATGCAAATTTAGTAGATATTATTTTCAAGTGAAAAATTAAACAGTACACTGAAAAAGAAGGCATGGAAGAAGACACTTTTGGCTTGCTGTGTGAGAATGCTGTGGAACCTTGCTCAGTACAGTGGAACCTCGCAGACCGCACCAAGGTTCCAAGTGGCCTCCATTCAGCAGATTGGTTTGCCTGAGATGGGCTGTGGCACAGCCTGTGCAGAAAGCAGGATAAAGGGTACACGAGATCAGTGGCCCCATACCATGGCAAGTTTAGATCCCATTGAGTCTTACTTTGCTGTTCTGTGATGTGACAATGGTACAGTGCCATGGCTTGCCTGTGCAGAACACAGCAAAGAGGAAGGTTGTTTGCCATGTCCTGTCCACATGGAGTGGTGGTTAGTATCTGCTTTCCAGAAAGTTGATGAGCTACAAATTTCAAGCTTCATCCTCAGAAATACTGAAAGAAATAATTGAGGAAATTTGTTAAGATAATGCTGAGAAAGAATCAGAGAGAGCAAGGAGAAAACCAAGAACAGCCAGAAAGGATGATACCCACAGAAGGACATGAACAAATGAGACAGAAAAGGCAATTGGATCTTTGTTTCTGAAGTTTTCTTTCTTGTCCGTTGTTTTCCCCCACATCTTTGGATGTAGATTCTTATTTCAGTTGCCTCCATTTCAGCTGCCCACCCTCTTTGGAAGTTGTGCTTGATTAACGATTGATTACAAAATCACAGAATTGATAACAAAAGGTTGAGAAGAACCCACTGCCAACACGTCTCAATAACTGAGGACATAGATTAGACTTAATATGTCTGGAACAATATCCTTCTTGTATTAGAAGCCATTTACCCCAAATGACATATCACTGGCCTTCTTCTGCAAGTGACCTTTCTAGGTAAGGCACAGTGAAAATGCACTTTGTTGTGAGTCGTGCAAGTTGAACAGCTGTCATGAAAACCTTGCAGCTGGCTTAGATGCTGATGGGTCAAGACTAAACATCTGCAGTTTCAGAAGAATATGCAAGTTTACTGGAGCTTGTTTGCATCACGGCTGACGTTGGCTGTAAGTACTACTTGAGACTTTTTCATGTCTTGTTTTGACTCAGGCTATTGCAGGCTGTTCTGGTTTTATTGCAGTGTCAGCTCATGAGCTGGGTGTTTTTAAACTCAGCTACTGAGCATTCAGCATCTGTTGCTGGACCTGGTTGGCTGTCATAGTGTTCAGGAACAAGCAGTTTCTTCTCATCCAGTCTTCTCCATATCAAGCAGTCTTTATTTCTTCACATAAATACTGGGTTTGAATATGAATTAAGGATAAGTAATGCTTATTCTGAATTCTAAACAGTCAACCATCATCCCTGTATAGGCCATTCACTTAAGAGTTGGACTCAATGATTCTTGTGGGTCCCTTCCAGCTCCGAACATTCTGTGATTCTATGAACCAGCTGCTACTTTTCAACTTCTGGTTTGAAAGGGACTCTAACCTCTAATTTCTGTGAGCTAGTGATAGAATCAAATGGTCAGGATAACATTCCCACTTCCTCTAGTGATTAAATTTGTGGTCTTGGGCAGTTGCTTAATCTCATTTCTACATTTCTACAACCACAATTAAGGGCAGTAATCTTTCAATACCTTACAAGAAAGTTGTGTAGTGAGCATGAGGGAATTTCTATGATATTTTGAATAAGTCTCTCGTTATTAATATTGTACTTGCAGTAAAAAAACCATAACCCTTCAAGATTAACAATGCCACAAATGTAAGATTTGTTCTTGAAAACGTAAATGAAAAATCAAGGCATTTCTATTTCTCTAAACTCCCCCCCAAACCTAGTACTGTGTCCTAACGCTAAGATGTAGTTTATTAATATTCAAACTGCACACAGAATGTCATTACATTTGTGTTTCAGATATGAACTTTATTATTAATGTTTTGAGGGTAAAGGAAAAGGCTATCATATCTTCTCCAATCAAATGTTATATTCCAGCCAGAACCAAATATTGAGCTCTGGTGGGAGCAAGCTTGGGGTATGGAGGAACCACCAAAAATATCTCTGTAAATATTCTAGCAGTGACCTTTCAGGCCAGTAACCAGGAAATACCTAAATCAAATTAAAAAATATTAGTGTAGCTGTAAGACTGTTGCTGAACTATACAGCAGTGAAGACAAACATTAGTGCCTCTGCCCTTTAGAAAAGATCACAGATCAGGCCACATAGCCACGGTATTCCATAGTCTGCTCTGGGAAGATGCCTGGTGGCAAATTAAGGGACTGATCCTTGTGTATAAAATAATAGCAATTTTTCTTCTGTAAGGGTTATCAGGACTGAGAATCAGATACTCCACTTCAGATGGAGGACAATAAAGATTAAATCAGAACTTGAATTCAGAAACTTTTAATCTTGAGATGCAGGTTGGGATGTGTTTGTGTAGGGAGACAACCTTATTTGCTTTTAATTAGAGCAGTACTAAAATAGTTAATCTGTACATTCAGAATTTATCATTTTTAATGTAAACATTTTAAGAAAACTCTCCCAAGAGTGAATGTGTAATACTTACATTCTGTCTGGTTTCTCCTTAGGCTGAAAATCCAGAATCATACATCTTGCTCTGATTATAAAGAGTACTTTTGAGTTCCCGTAGCCTTTTGCTAACTAGTTTGAAGAGGGTGTTTTGTAACCATCTTGTTGCCTGGAGAATGTTGTCACTGTGTTGGAAAGCTAATAGCTATAGCCACAGGGCTCTGAAGAGCGCTAATTAGAGCAATTTAGAATAACAAAAGTTCTGTTCCTGGGAGGACAATGAAGTGTTCCTTCCCCCAAGCAGCATGCCACAATTTTAGAGGCAATTTATTGTAATATAATGCATAAGTCATTTGATATCCCAAGGATTTACAAATCTGGCTATCTGTTACAGTTCTCTTAGCCCTCATGTTAACGGGGACACTCCGTGGATGCCTTGTAGCATTCCTGGAGATTTAAAAATTGAAAAACTCTGTCAATCAGGCATTGTCTGTCTTGCTTTACTTATTTACCAGTCAGAACCAAGCTGTTCAAATGCAAAGAAACAATTTATTGTCATGCTGATGTGGCTTTCCACCTTGAGACAAAATTATTGAGCATTGAGAATTATCAAATACATTGTGATTTTCTGAGTGTGGTGTCATGGATTTTCTAAAGATTTTTTTCATGAAAGTCAGGTGTTGCCTCTCGGTTTACCAGAAGAATGGGACAGAAGGGGGGATCAGCTCCCTGGTCACATTCAGATTTGCCAGGAAGACAGCAGTTGTTGGTCTCTATTTCTGCACATAGGCTAACAATGGAATGGTACTTTGACATTCAGATCTACATTTTCCTCTCTTAATTTTTCTTTAAGGCTTGTTGAATTAGTTGCTGTGGGCTTGTTTCTGCTGCCCTTGTGTACAAGTGATTTGTATTAGTCAGAGTGAGTGCTGTACAGTGAAGGATTGCCCAGCCAGATGCTGGCAAATAGGCTGCCAGTAGCACCATTAAAGCCTGAGGTGGCTATTTATTGCTCAGGTGTGACTTTCTCCTTTGCTTGTCACCTGTTTTTTGTGATGAGTGACAGGATATTGAACGGCAGGGTTGGTTGGGCTGATGCACGGAGCTCTGTTTCATCAGAATCCCAGTGCAGTCCCACAGGCTGTTCTCTGAGCTTCCAGCTGGCTGACAAAGGGGGAATGCTCATTCTGCTGACATTGTGCAATGGTTTTGGAAAGCTATGAATGAAAGAAGTGTAAAGCAAAATTTTAAAAATACAATCTTCTGCTTTTATTCAACTCTAGAAAGCAGCAAGAACTTCTAATTGTATTTCTATGTCTAATTAATGACATGGTGAACATTCCTGTGGGACCACTGCTGTGCTCCATTTAATCCTAATCTGGCTAGATGACTCTGACCAGGATGGAGACAAAGAGTTCACCTAAAAATACCTGTAGTGGGAGGGAATAAAAAGCTTTCAAAAATTTGCCATATAAATAAAATCTGCCTAACACATTTTTGGTGCTTATGTGAAGATCACAGTCTCTGAGGCTGAACTTGAACCTGTCCATAAAATGAATGCTTTACCCTTGGTTTGCTTTCCACAAGCATGTCTGAACCATGTTATAGGAGCTCCTATATTAAAGCTTGGCCAATGACGTTTAAGGCAAGTGTGTGTTTTTGTCAGATTTCCCTCAAAATCATTTGGGTTCTGTTACTATGGTGTATCTCCAGGTTTTGGATATAAAATTTGAATGTAAATCTTTTGCCAGGCAGGTACAGACAGAACAGAAGGAAAACACTTAATTGCATCTACAGTGTTTGCACCTTTTTCAGAAAGTAAGAACATGGCTGCTTTAACTTTTTTAACAGTTGTCACCCAAAGTACTTCCACTGCTGTTTTAAAGGTCACCTCAGATTCATGAATCACCTCGGGCTAATGTGTTATTAATCATGAGAAACTGGATGAAAATTAGTGGTTCAGCATTGTGAATGCTCTTATGCTAGATGAAAATAAAATAAATAAAATAAAAATAAAATAAAATACCAAGAAGGAAATCAGTACTTTAATGATTGGTGTTAAATAGGAATTCTTCTGCTGCAGCTGAAGCCATGTAGTCTTCCCTTCTGACTCCATCCCCACCTCCTGGTCTCTGCACTGTTCTTTGGTCTGGTTGGACAAGCTGTTTCTCCTTGCCTCTACAGCATGTTAGTGGTCCTTGGCTTTTGTCCTTATGTTGTTCTTTCTCCTTCCTCCTCTTTTAACTTCTGCTCTTCGCTTTCCATCGCCACATCTGCTGTATTTAGTGTGGAAGAATCTCTTTAACACACTGCTTCCATCTCTGCTTACTCATTCCCAGGTTTTGGCAAAGCTATCCTCCCTTTAAATCTCACTGTGGTCAAAAACAACTTCACTTTTTTGATACTGACCGCTGCTTCAAGAGCACTGTTCATCCCTAGGGATGGTGTGACCAGCACCTCCTGCTCTGCTCCCTGATATTGGTGTTGGATAATTAAGCCTGTGCTGTGGGAAAGCATCGAGGTGGAGAATCCCTGCCCCACCATGGCTTCTCTTTTAGTTCATCATAATTAAGAAACAAAGCAGGCTCTTCTATTTCAAAGAAATAGCTTTTCTTATGACTAGTGATGTCTGTATTTTTATTAGAACACCTTTCTTTGCTTGTTTAATTTGTATTTTGACACTTCAAAAACCATATATTTCTATTGTTTCTTTTTTCATTTGTATTTAACTTTTTTATGATTCCCCAAGGGCTTTGGCTGGCAAAGTCTTAATGAATAAAATTACTGTCATGTTAGAGCTATAAAAATCTGCTCCCTCCTTGGAATGGAACATATAAATTTGAAGATGCTGAGTAAAAGTAGGAATCACATAATCATAGAATGCTTCAAGTAAAATAGGAAAACATAGGGAAAATATTTATGAACTGTTATGAACCGAACAGTTACGAACTGTTGAAGCATCGGTCTTCCTCATTCTGCATTGAGCCCGTGTAGTGAATGGTGTATTCGTGCTATTTTTACAGTGTTGGCACTGCAGGACAGATCCACCCAGACTAACTCGGTAGAAGTTGAAAGCTGACAGTAGTCAGGAAGTACCAAAGAATTCTGTGCCAGCTAGAAAACCTGCTTAAGCGTCCCGGTACATTGTCATGCTAATTAACTCTGAACTGGTTGTGCTTTTGGAAGGCTGGAGTACCCGAGGCACCTTCTATCTCATGCAGCTCTACACTGCTCTGCAGATAAATTAGGAACTGTCTGCACATTGATCTGACAGTTTTTCTGTTATTTAGGACACAAGGAGATGTTTGGGGCTGTTGGTTGTTTTTCAGTAACTATTATTAATACTTTGGTACCAACCCAAGTGAATAAAATATGGATAAACAAGAAATTGAGGATTGAGAGATAATTATGAGAGCTGTAAAGTAGATGCTGTACTTTTCTTCTTGCCAGAGGACAGCAAGACAAACTCAGAGGATCTGTTCTCATGGTCCTCTGCATTGCAAATAACTGTGTTTCAGAGCCAAGTTCTCCATAAACTCCAGCGAAACTATGTAGATCGTGTTAGCAGTTGGCCAGCACAGCTACAAGCAAGGTCAAGCAAGAGCATAGCACAGGAAATATTTATGCATTAATGGCAATTTCTTTGTTACAGCTTATGGTATGTAAGGAATAATTTCCCAGCTGGGGGCAGTTCCAAGGCAGAATTACCCAGCTTTTTACTTTTCAGGTATTACCTGCCTTTGTAAGGGCTCTGCAGATCATGAAGTGTGCGCAAAATGCTGATAAAAGTCAAGTGATGAGTTAAAGTCAGTCTCAGCTTCTCCAGCAGAGCCAGGGAATGGGAGCGACAGGATCCATTTGCCTTCCTCTGGTGGCACAATGTGATGGGTTAACCCTGGCCAGCAACAAAGCAGCCACCGCCGCTCTCTTAGATCCTCCCACAGCAGGGGCGGGGGTGAGAATTGGGAGGGCAAAAGCAAAAAAAAACAACTTGTGGCTCAAGAGAAAGACAGTTTAGGAAATGAAGAAAAAAATGAAAAAGGCAATCAAAACTCCTCACCTACAGGCTCATGCCCAGGAAGTGTCTGAGCCATGAGTGCCTTGGAAAGATTCCCTCCCCGGTTTTATTGCTGAGCAAGGCACATGGCATGGAATTCCATTTTGGATAGCTTGGATCAGCTGTCCCAGCCATGCCTCCTCCCAGCCTCCTGTCCCACCCCAGCCAGTTTGCTGTGGGATGGAGGGAAAACCAGAAGTCGCCTTGGCACACTGTAAGCACAGCTGAGCCTCAGCTAAAAATCAATGTGTTATTAACACTGTTTTAACCATGAATCTAAGACACAGCATCCTAAAGTTGCCATGAAGAAAATTAACTCCATCCCAGCCAGAGCCAGTACATAAAATAATACATCAGCCTTACCTTGAATGAGATTAACACCCTGCTAACTCTAAATATGACCTGATTCTATTTTTGTCTTCTTTATTTTCTTTAGTCCATGTTAATGACATGTATCCAGCTGTCATAAAGAAATACCAGTATTTAAACTTCTAATGCATTTTATGAAAGCTATAAGCAAAATTTTCAAATGGAATAGCTGAAATTGTGCATCTGATCTCTGTTTATGCACATAGATATTTTGGTCTTCAGACATATTCTTCACTTGTAGTTCCAGAAAATTTTTATTAGGCATCATTTTACAGTGGTTGTGTATTCATTAGTTCTTGTTTGCTTTTCATGACATATTTTCATTGTATATTTAGGTGAAATTCTGTTTAAGTAAATCTGTAACCAGATAAATATAAACCTCTGGTTTAGAGAAACTTACTTCTGTAACTGTCTCAGTTTTCTTCTAGAAAGGCCTGTGCTGTCCTGTGGTGAAATATCACCTTGTTTAGGGACTTTCTGGAATGTAATTTATGGCAGTCCTCCATTTGTAAGCACTGTAAGCACTCCTGCTTTACTTAAACTCATATTTTAATGAGAAATTTGTTACATTTACTTCTGGAATGGAAGACTACTTGAAGCACAGAAGCCGAGATGACATATAATGTGAGATAGAGGTGGTATTAGGCTGGAAGCAGTAATATTTTGAAAGCCAAGCAGTGTTTTGACATACAAATGCTGAAAGGATAAGGGGAGTATCAAGTTTCATTTTGTTTGCCCAGTGAGACCACTGTGGAACTTCTGTATCTGTCATTTGGACTGACTGAATTTTTTTTCCACCACATGAGTTACAAAGTAAGTGATGCAGGTGCTGAACCTGTGCAGTCCTGTTGTGGACAACTCATACTGCACCTGGCCTCCAGCTGCTGTTCCAGAAGTGCACAAGTCTTAGTAAGTCCTGTTCTGTTTCCACCAATCCCATACTGATATCTTTATATATCTGTTTTTAAGCACCCAAATCACTTTTTTAACATCAGTTCTAGCAGACAAGTCTACACAAATCCTGTAAGCCACAGTTCTACAGGTACTGTATCAGCCATATCAGGGGAGACGCTGTACAAGCTCCTCTGTGCATATCAAAAGAAGGGCTTCTCAAAGATACTTAAGACCCAGCAGGTTGCTCTCTGTCTTGCAGTCAGCATGTAGCTTTGCTTCATTTGGGTTTGTCTGCCTGTGCATCCCCTGTGTTTATGTGTCTGCCTGGCTTTTGGCAAAATTATTTGTGTCCTTTCCAGTCTGCCTTTCAGAATCGTCCTGAGGTCTTTGGCTCAGTCTTCTGGTCTTCAATCTGTTTTTTCTGGCTCTGCTCTCATCTGTTTCACAGCATTTCTTGTGACTCTGACTCTTGTCAGAGGTTTGCCCAACTATTTCAGGAGGTGTTTTGAGTCTTTACTCTTCCATTTTGTGCTCTGTCTTGTGAGTTGGCAAGAAATGTGAGGGTCACCATAACCTGGATTTGAGACATCTGAGTGCATTCTTATGTTGAATTCCTAAATACGTACCAACATGTTCTTCTTGCTTTGAACCTCAAGACAGCATCAGAACGTAGACTTTTAAACCAAACTGTTGGCCTAAGAAGGCTTTGGATGCTCCTTAAGATCCTCCTGTAGCTTTGGAAAACTCATTCCTTCGGTTAACATTTGGTGCTCGGACCATATTGAAAATAAACCCCATTGCATTTCACAAAAAATGCTGCTCCAAGTGCCACAGAGAAGTGGCAGCCAGCATACAGCAGATTGGAAAGACCCTCTATTATTTTTTGGGAGTTCTGAAATAAAAAGAACATGCCTATGAATATATTTAAGCAATGTATTCTTTTTATACTGCACTTTATGTTCCGTAAATGACCCTGAAAATCAATAAGAACAAATTGTAACTAGTGTAGTCTGTGTTTTGCAAAGAGACCAAGCCTTTCCTCCTGGTTTATTAATGTTTGGGAAAAAGTCATTGCACATAAAAACCTTATATTAAAAATAGTAATTACTGATGTTTTAATATCTTTTTCCCATAGTTAAAGAAGACTAGGAAGTATAGGAGTATTTTTTGTTGTTGCTCTGAAAATATTTCTATTTTTGACATTAACTGGCATCAAGAACAACAAAAATAAACCATACTGAGTATTTTTTTACTGATATTTTATGTCTACTCAGAAAAGATAGGATACAGACAATTGTTCAGCTGCAGTAAAGTTCTCATTTTTATTGTGCAGAGCTAAATTTATCCTTGCTGTAATTTTTCTGAAATCAGCAGAGTTATTTCTGCTAGGCAGGAGAGTGACCTGCTCTGATTGTGTTGCTGTTCTAGGAGGGGCCATGCTCCAGCAGAGTTTCTTCTCTTTGGTTGAATACACATGTACAGGTAAATTGTGCTTAGCTGTGCATCTGCTTGTGTGAGGGTAGCCAGCACAGACAGGAGAGCACAGGGACTTGAATCTGTGCCTTTCAGGTGCAGGAGATGAGCTCCTTTTGTTTCAGGGGAAGGGTGCTGCTCCTTGTCCCATGCTTCATGTGAAAAGCTTTACTACAAACATGATTAGGCAGAAGCCTTCTTCAGAAAAAAACTGGGGTTAGTACTTATGAGATGTCCAGGCTTGATATTTTCTAGAGAGTTTCCTGAAATCAAGGTGGGGAAGGCTTTGATTTTTAAAACAGGCTTCTGCTTGTAGCAGGATATTTTGTGGTTATTAAAAAACAAACAAACAAACAAACAAACAAACAAACAACAAAACCAAACCAACAAGTGGGACAAAAAAAAAAAAAAAAAAAGGCCAAAATAGGAGTTCTTCCAAATCTTCTATGTCAGAAAGAAATAGAAGAATATAAAGTTTAAACAGATGTCAGATCAAACTGAGATTTTAACATCCAAATTCTATTTTGATATTATTTATTTTCTCCCTGTTAGAACTGTACAGACCCAAATTGGGGAAGTTCCTCGCAAACTGAAGATTCATAATTCACTCCCAACATTTCATGTTCCACTCTCCTTTGCATTGATTTGAAAATCTGGATTTTTAATAGAGCTAGTTAATTTTTTTCACCTTCTTCAGATGTATCATGTTTCCAGAAATGTGTATGGTTCGTTTCTGTGCTTATGTTTATTTATTTTTAATGGGTTCTCTCACTCTCATCAGGAGCATATGTATGATACAGGTTGCCATGGTAAACAATGAATTTTTTATTAACATTGTAAATATTAATTTAAAACATGAGTAGCTGGTAACTGAGATGTTAATGCTGCTGTGGAGATTTTCTTGCTGCTGAGTTGACAGAAATTATGTATGGAGTTAAAAATGTGAAAAGCAACGTATCTTGGGAAGGAGGTTCTTTAGTGATAGTACAGCAGCCTAGGGGCACAGAAATGTAGGCTATTTGGACTGTGAAGCAAAGACAACAGAAGATCAGACATAAGCTGCTGAATGTTATTACTAGAGATGACATGGAAGCATGGTTCAAGTTTTAAATTCCTTCCTTGCATTTCTGGGCCTTTTGCTGCCAGTTCTTTGCATCAGAGTGTGACCAAGTGGCTGAGCTGAATCCAGCATGAAAAAAAGAGAAGAGAGTACAAAGTGATGTGATCAGCTTCAGTGCAGGGATGGGCACAGGGCTGGCCCCCTGCAGTTTCAGTTATGATGTTGCATCTAACTTGCTGCTCTAATGAAGTAATTTTAGGCACATTTTTGAACACTCCTAGTTACCCAAATTTCTTTGAGCTCAGTGGGAGCTATCTGCTAAGACATTCTTGAAAATTAACTTTTCTAGACATAGAATATCTCTTAAACTCATGTCCTTCATCCATTGTGAAATGAGTCCAATGCTGCTTTCTTTCTTGGAAGATAAGGAAATGGAAGTATTTTTGGATAGGAGATAGTTTTGTCCAATGGCCTTTTTTTTTTGGAGTAACCTGTGCTTCCTGATGAGTTTCTATTCATCCATTAAGTCCTTGGTGACAGTGTTAATTTTTCACTGTACATTTGCTTTTGGAGCAATAAGTTACAAGGTGGTTGTTGTATTGTCTCGGGACTTGGACTCGTATTTGATGCTGTCACCGAAGAGTGATTTTAGAAGCAGCTACATGATAAGAGGTACTATCTTTCAGCTGATATATTAAATTGAGGTCGCTTCTGTCAATGGCCCTCTTAAAAATCACCTCTGTGTCTTGTCAGACATTCCATTTCCCAGTGAAATTAATTCTAAAAATCAAGGACTGTGTCTGAGATATTACAAAGCCCATAATAGTGGCTCTGTTTGCCCCATCATCTTTGGCACGACTGGTATTTCACTTACTATTTTTGTCAGGAATTATATTAGAAAACTCAATTTTACTCCGTTCTGTATCACAAAGCAGCATATGTCACCCTAACTCCACTGAGCAGAGTAAGATTACTACATGAAATCTTATATCATCCTGTGATATATATGTACACACAAGATTACTCAGAAAATAACTTGTCAGTGTTGTAGACACTTCATGGTTGCTGGAAAAAAAACACTCCATACTGAAGGTCACATGTATATATACACGGATTTAACAGCTCTATTCACCGTTTGTAGAACAGTGCTGCTAGCAGAATGACAAGAGACCAGCAAAGCTTCATACTTCCAAGGAAAACTTTCTGATCCCTTCTGTTTAAAGGAATGAAGTTTGTTATATTGCAAGGAAATAGAACTTACTCACTACATTGTTTTGTGAAAATAAAAACATTTTCAACTCCATTTCACCTTAGACTGTATTATAAGGACTCCAGATATGTGAAAAATATTGCCATAAAGAATACCTTACTGATTTCAGCATTAGATTTGTCTTTCAGAGTGTTAATTAATTGATTTGAATCATGTTGGGGAATTTTTTTTTAAGTACTGATAAATAGTTTAGGTAGTTCAGTGTCTCTTTTACCTGAGATGTTTTAAAGCATAGTTCCTTTCAGATTCCTTGTAGACTGAAATCTTATAACCCATTCACAAGAGCAGGACTTCGGAAAGCTGGTTTTGGTGCATCTCTCTCCTCCATACTTTCTTTGTTCACTGTCCTGTGTGCTTCTCTCCTTGACACTCTTCAGTAGTGATTTCAAAGGCAAGAAGACTTCTTGTGTCAGGAAAAGCCACTTAGATTTTGCCATATTGTTACCTATTGAAGTGTAATATTTACTATTAGTGTCCTGTGCCTTTGAGGTGGCTCCCAAAAGTCCAGTCTTTCTCTTGGTGTTCTGACTTACTGTGTATCTAGAACTAAAGTTTGTTTTGCCTATGTGACACTGGATGTCTTAAAACATTTCACAAAAACACTAAGTTTCTTCTATTTCTGTGGAATGTTATTGGATATATTGGATAATTATTGGATAATAAGCAAAAACGTTTGACATTCTTATTTTGTCCACAAAAATTATGTTCTGAATGATTTATTTGACTTCTAACAGACCCACATTCAGTTTTTCACAAGGTTCTGATCTGGCTTTGTGTTAATTGATTTCATTAATGGCTCCAGTGATATCTTACAGAAGAATGTCTCATGTGACCCAGTAGTGTTGTGTTCTTTGCAGTCCATGGAAGACACCCAAAAAACTAAGCTCTAAAATCATTAGTTATAGATATAGGCAAAGGTTGAGGTCACTCACTGTCATATTTCTCTTCCTGTCCTATTTCTTAAATAAAGAAATTATAAAGCAGCATAAAATTTATGAGGTCTAGTGACAATGCTTATTTTTATATATAAATTAGACAGTACTTGTTCCATTTTGGAAATGGAATGGAAAAATTTCAGTGAGCAAAGTTTCAGACTTGTTTAATAAAAATGGAGGTCTCTTTCTGTATTATGGAGCAACAACAACAAATCCAGAAACATGGTTGTGCTCACTGTCAGTATCTCTGTGTGGAAATACTTCTTGTTTGTTAAATGGCAGCAGAGGCTCTCAGCACTTTTACAGCAAGCAAGCTGGAACCTAAATTAATATTCTACCTCTTTCATATATATTTTAGCAATTATATAAAATAAATAGATAGACACCTTTTGATATTTATTCAAGTCCTGAATATTGAATTAAAATGCAGAACTTCCTAGTTATGTCAAATGCTGTCATGGAGAGTTCACTTGAAAGCAACTCAGCCATTACAGAGGAGTGTATGGCTTAGTCAGCTTATTTTTCTTTTATTTAACTTGAGTTCTAATGTGAAATTGCTTTAAAAGTTTTGTTTCTTTTTTAGATGTTTTGTGGGCTTTCTTTCTCCACGAAGTTGTCATATTTAATTAGAAATCTTTCCTGAATAAAATTTGTATTTATAAAACATTGTAGGCAAAATGCTGTGTTTATTCTCAGGTCAGTTGTAGCATAGACAAGAATGTAGTGCTGTGGCTGGCTGGTCATGGTAATTTGGCTCAAGCTGCAGTTTTGGGCACCACCATATAAAAAAGGCATTGAGCTATTAGGTGGTGAGCAAAAGAGAGCTATGAGGATGATGAAGAGCCTTGGGGGGAAGCTGTGTGAGGAGTGGCTGAGGGCACTTGGTCTGTTCAGCCTGGAGGAGTCTCAGGGGAGACCTCAGTGCAGTCTGTAACTTCCTTGTGAGGGAAGCAGAGGGCCAGGTGCCAATCTCTTCACTTTTGTGACCAGTGACAGAACTCGAAATGGCATGAAATTGTGTCAGGGGAGGTTTAGGTTGGATATCAGGAAAATGTTTTTCCCCCAGAGAGTGGTTGGGCACTGTCACAGGCTCCCCAGGGAAGGGGTCACAACACCAACCTGGCAGAGCTCAGGAAGCATTTGGACCATGCTCTGGGGCACATGGTGTGACTCCTGGGGATGTCCTGTGTGGGGCCAGGAGCTGGACTCAATGATCCTGCCACTCCCTTCCAACTCAGCTTATTCTGTGATTCCATTAATTAAAGTCATCCCTAAAGCCCTTGGTAATGGCAGCACTGTGTCCAATGCTCTGCATTGTGCAGGTGCTCTCAAAGTCAGCTCAGACATGCAGCTTTGCATTGAAATAAAGGAGGAACATTTGCTTGTTTCTTCTACTTGCAAAGGTTTGTGGGCAGCAGCCTGTGGCAAAGGATAGGAACAAGCCTCTGTAAATAATTGATAACTGAGACATGCTTCCTGCAGCCATGAATGTGAAGCATTACCTGAACTTCCATTCACTTGTTCAGTCATACTCCAGGTCTTATTTTGAAGTAGAAAAACAACTTCCAGTATTACAGATATGCTCATTTTGTTCTGCAGCTTTGCAGCATGGCTTGTGATGCAGGTTGCCTACACCAGTGTAATGGGAATGAAAAGCACTTTTGGTGTGAGTTAATAACACTGAACACTTCTGCCTTATTTCAAATAGCTGAAAATTATGCAGATCTATGATCTATAGGGCTATGGGATCTTTTCACATTAGGGAAAGACTGTGCTAACTGTATTATAACTAACATGTAAAAATTGTAATGGCATATGGTATGTACACAGTCTGCTTTTCTATAGCAGACATAATTTTGTTTGTTTTTAAGGCAGTATTTACAAGTAATTATTCTACTTTTTGAAATGTTAGCTTCTGCATAAGAACTGCTCTACCCGCTTTTTTTTTAAATTTTAGCATAAAGTTTTCTACCAAAACCTGCAGTTTTGGTTTGAGCTAAAAGGGCACAGTTTGAATCTGTGCTGAGCCTGTGTGGATGCTGATGAAGTGTGGCTAGAGCTGCTATCCAGAAGGTGGGTAAAGGGACACACACCCTCTTCAGCTGGGGCTTGGCTGGCTCCTGCAGTGTGCAGTGTGGTGCAAAATCAGCCACTGTAGCCCCAGCCAAGACAGAAGTGGTTTAAGGTAAGCTTTGACCTTGTCCTGAGGAAACAAGGATTCACATATTCTCACTTCTTGCCTCTGTGCAAAGGGAGTAATTCCAGCCAAGCAATGGCAACATGCAGCTCTAGGGCAGTGACACTGCCCAAGGCAATGCTAGGGCAGAAACTGCTCCAGTCACAGCTGCTAAAAATCTAGTTTTCATTTTTTTAGTTTTGTACCATAAAAATATACATGTAAACTCTCAGAAATTCAAAGAAGCTGATGTAAACTACACAGGTGTTAACCAGATTAGATGGAGCACAAGAATGCTATAATATTCATACATAATACTTCAAAATAGCATTCATTAATCTCATTCAAGTCACAGAGATTTGTGGGGAAGAAAGGGTACTACATTACAAAGATTAAGCCCCACTATCTAAACCAACTTGGGCATTGAAAAGAATAAATGTCATAGAAAGTCAATAGTATTTGGCTCCTAGGTGACCCATGTTATTTTAAATGTCATGCTCTGTACTAAATTGTGACTCCTTTTCTACATGTTACCGATTATTTTTTTTTAATTATCTAGATTAGACTGATGTGAATTAGCCTGTGAAAGGAACAGTCACTCCCTGGCCATCCATTTCTGATTTTTTGATTCTTTAGTATCGATAGCCCTCCAAAGGGTCTAAGGGAAAAAATGGTTCATAAACTAAAATGCCTAGTAAAGGCAACTGAAATGCCTAGTAAAGATCTGTAGCAAAGAAACCAAAGGTGTCAAATGCTGGGTGAATTCTGAGACAGAAGTGTTATGTGGAGAGGCAGACACAGTGTAGTTTGGGTCTAAAAGAGGGTTTTGCATGTGCTTCAGATTTTCCAGAAAATATTTCACTTTAGTTGTGTTTATGCTAAAATAAACATCTTTAATTTATTGAGGTGAAAACGATAGTGTTTTCCAGTTATTTCTGTCTCTAAACTGTACTTAAGTGTCCTCCATGTAATACAGATGGTTTTATTGTCAAGTAGTTGTTAACTTTGAATTCCAGGTTGTTTTCTAGAGGGAAGTTGTTTTTCTGGCTCTCTCAGAACAACTTCAGATTGAATATATGCTGGTCTCTTCCTTCATATTAGTCATGTACTCAATGCAATCAATGTCTTAGCCTAACACATACTGAAAGCAGTAAGAGGTATTCTGTTGTTTAATAGGAGCTGGACTTAGGAAAGAAAAAAAGTCATCCTCTGAGATGAGAATCCAGTTTCCTTTCTGCAATTTTAAATATATTTCCTGAGTTTTTTTATGAAAATGAGATTTTAGAGAAGCATCTTTAAGTGTACAAGAGAAGTTGAATAAGCAGAAACATCTTTTCTTGTTTCTTTCTAGCCAGATCAATGCTTGAATATAGTGTCCTCCTATATGACACCATGGAAAAGATCTGGCAGTTAATAGCTCTGTTTCAGTAATTGTGTCCTTTGGCTTCAAATAGCATTCCATGTGGAAAATCTGCACAGCAGGTGTCAGCTCAGGGTATTCAGCATTCTTCCTTCCTCTGCTGCTGCATCAGACACAGGAAACATTGTAAGGATTTTGTAGTTTCGTGTTCTAGTGGGCTGTTTTTCATTCTAATTGCTTCTATTTTGCATCCAGTCAATAGTTCCACAGGTTTATTAAATTAATGAGGTCCTACAAAAATGCAAGCTTGGGAACTATGTGAATTGCAGGCTTGGTAGCATCTCTCAGTCCTTGAAGAGATCATGGAGGAAGTCATGTTGAAAGCTACTTCCCAGCTATTTGAAGAGCAAGAAGATAACTGAGAACATCCCTGATACACCAGGACTAAGGATGCCTGACTAATTCATTGCTTTCTAGAATGAAATTAATGCTTTGTTGTAAAGGAATAGCTGAGAATGTTATTTACCTTGACAAAGCTTCTGACATGATCTCCCATACCATCTTTGTACCTAAGTTGGTGAGACATGAATTGGGTAGTTTTTGAAAAATTGAACTGCTTGCTCAGACTCCTGATGGTTTGGAATAAAACTGGCAGGTAAACAAGTGATCTTCCTCAGCAATCAGCATTGGGGCTGATACTGTTCAACATCTTCATAGGTTTAGAGAATTATAGAATCATTTAGTTTGGGACTTTTAAGATCATCGTATCCCACAGTTAAACCAGCACTGCCAAATCCACCACCAAACCATGTTCCTAAGCACCATTTCTACATGTCTTTAAATACCTCCAGGAATGGTGACTTAACCCCTTCCCCAGGACAGCCTGTTCCAACACATCAGCCTAAAGGGGCAACATGCATCCTCAGCAAGTTCATGAATAATGCCAAACTGTGTGTGTGGAAGAGCAGTTGATATGCTAGACTGGGGCAGAGCTTCCATACAGAGGGACCTCAACAAATGGGAGGAATGGGCTGGTAGAGCCCTCATAATGTTCACAATACAAAGGCAGTGTCCTGCCAAGACAAATTAGTGCAGGCTGGGGGCCAACTGTCAAAAAAAGTGATGCTGCAGAGAGACCTGGGGGTCCTTGTGGGCAGCGAGGTGATCAGGAGTCAGCGGGAACATGCTCAGAGCAATGAAAGCCAGCTGCATACTGGGCAGCCTTGTGAAGTCTGTAGCCAGCAGGTCAAGTGGTTATTCACCTCTGCTCATTGCTTATAAGACCCCATATAGGGAACTATGTTCAATTTAGACTTGCTGTGCAAGAGAAAGAGAAATAAACTGGAGCAGTCCAGCAGGGATGATTAGAGAACTGCAGCATAGGAAAATTGAGGCAGTGCAAGGAAAAGTTGAGAGCCCTTTTGGTGGTTGTTTATGCTGGACAAATTAAGGCTAAGGGAGGATCTAACTGCAGTCTGCCACTACCTCTAGGAGAGACAGAGAATGGAATTAGAAATGCATAGTGGAAGAGCCAGATGCAATGGATACAAGTTTCTGCATAGGAATTCAAAGGCATTAGTAAAATTTCTTAGATATGATGTAGTTTTATTTTACAGGGAGGTGAGGGTATTTAAGTACTGGAATAGATTAGCTGGAGAGGTTGTGGAGTCTCCATCCTTGCAGATACTGTAATTTGTTAAGTCCTTGGGTAACCCAGTTTCACTTTGGAATTCACTAGGGTTAGGGGAAAAGGTTGCTATTAAGAGGTCTTTTTCAAACTGGCTATTCCATAATTATCCTATTCTATAACAAGTCTTTACCTCTGGACATGACACCCTTCTGAAATGTTGGAGAGGTGTAAAATGGAGATGGGAAAGAAATGTGAGGTTTAGAAGTTATTCTGTGCACTTTCAAAGAAGGTGTTTTAGATCTTAGGTTAGTCCTTGAGTCATCTCTCCTGATTCCCATGGATGTATCTCTCCTTAGAAGTGTCACAGAGCTCAGGCAGTGCCTGAATAACAGCATGGTTCCATGTGGAAGTCTGAGCTGGCTTCTGGCTTGACTATACTGCTGCCTAGATAATGTGTAAAACTCACTGGTTTGTTTTCCTCTGCCATTCTTTCCCTATTGAGACTGCAAACCTTTTGGCTCAGGAAGTGAATTTTAACTAGCTCTTTAGCATACAGCACGCCAGGGCCTCATATTTGGTAAGCCTTTAAGTAAAACAGCATCCGAAAGTGAACAATACTGTAAAAATGCAAAATGTTATAGCTGGAATCTCTGTCTGACTACATTGGTTGTTTAACACTAAGAGAAAATGAAAGTCCTCAGTGTTGTATTTTCCCAGAGAGAGACTTAAATTAAGTTGTATTATAAATGGAAGTGCTAGCAATGGTGACTGGAAACTGGGATTGAATTAGAGTAATGTGGAGGAGAGAGGCTGGAGGGCCTTGTTACAGTTAATGGGGCAAGACAGGGGAGAAGAATCTGTATTTGCTCATAAGACTCTGCTTGTATCTTGGCTCCCTTCCCTCCTCCCAAAATAAAAATAAAACCACAGGGTTTTATTTGAGACTGAAATCCTTATGTTGCTTGGTGGAGGACTTTCTGTGGCTTCTGTAGTGTTAATTCCTGGGGGGTACTGTGAACCCTTGACTTCCAATTAATGTTGATGTAAAGTGCTCACAGGATTTATGAGCCATAATTAAGAAAAATAACTGATGTGGGCTGCTGCCATAGTGTGTTGAGATTCTTTTGTGGCCAACTTTGCTGCCACTAGAAGTGTTTCTGACAAAGTACTGCAGCTTCCTTTGTTTCCTTTACCAAAAGAAGGAAATGGCTGATCTTGCTGTTCCCCTGCAGCTTCTCACAAAGGCAGCTGGAACAACTGTTGAAATGAAGAGTTCAGAACTTGGGGAATAATTCTAGTAGTGTTGCCACCCACGAGGCTATAGCAGAGCATCCATAATGCTCACTTCATGGGCAGGGGCAGATGAGCACACTGGTGGAAGAGCACTTTTACCACTTTCTCCTGGTCTGTGCAGCTGTGGGTACCATCAGGACATGACGTGCTTCAGCAGCATTAAATGCCTGAAGAGCCTCTTTTTGGTCCTACACACAGTATCTGCCACAGCAGTTTCTGACCATTGGGTAAGGGAAGTGTGAACTGTGTTTGCTGATTTCTTTACCTTTCCCAAACTGAAAGCCTACATCTGAGACAGCTCAGGATGGGCTGAAACTTTTAAAGATATTAATTCCCAGCAATTATTTTTCAGAATTTACCCTTCTCATTAAAACAACAACAAGGATTCTTACCTACTGAGAGTATAAAGGTCTGATTTACTCTGGAGATGATATTTCTAAAAAAAAAAAAAATACTATTTTCAGATTTATACTAACTTATCCTTTGCTCAGTTTTGCTCTGATAGAACTCCTATGAACATACAACAGGTATGTTGAAACTCAGAAACTACTTTAAATTTTATTTTGTTACTGTCCCTGCTTGTCTCATGATTCCTTGTGAAGTTCCAGGATGTGATCTATAAGTGATTTGTTGTTATATGCAACTAGAAAGGTAACACTGGTCCTGTAGAAAATCATGAGACTTGATGACAGGAGATAATGTTTTTTTTCTGCTTCGTTATCTTTATGGCCTCCAGCAAATCCTTGGATTTTGGTGTCTCACTGCACCTCTCTGTGTGAGTGGGCCCTGTCAAGTGCAACAGAGACTCAGTATTTAGGGTGACTTTCAATGGACTGTTGTGTGAAAGTTAGTGATACCATTTTGTAAGTCTTAACCCAAAATTTAGAGCTCACCCGGTAGCACATGTCTGGTGCAAACATTGCTGTTCTGAGCTGTTTGGAAACTGGGTTGAAGTGTGTGCAAGGGAGGAGAGCCAGCAGCAATGCCTGAAGGCTATCAAGAGCCACTGCACAGTGCAGCTTCTGTCTTTATGTGCAGCCACATTCCTGTCTGTAGTAACACTGTTTGTATGATGGTCAGTATCAGAGTGAAGCTTCAGAAGAGGAACTTAAATCCTTCTGAAATTAATAGGCTAGAATTTGAGTATCTTGACTAAATATGTAGGTGAGGAAAGGTCTCTTCCAGTAGCAAATTTTCTGACAGAAAATTCTTGATCTGTAATAATCCTGGGAAAACTGATTTATGGTATAAACCTGCACACAAAATAGATTAATAGATGGCCAGCAGTAACCTGATGTCTGTATCAAATATAACAGTCCTATTAGATTAAGGCTTTTTTTGGATGGTTCATTTTGTTGATTATGATAACTGTTGTGCTTGGTGACACCTGACAAATGACTAAGTAAAGGGAGACCATTCTAAACCATAATCTATCATCTTTAATTTTTTTTGCTGAAACATATCTGTGATAATATACTTCATTGTTTTGTTTGCTGAAAAGGAAGTATATATGCCATAATTCTGTAAAATTCAGTCTGACTTCTATTACTAGTATATTTTTATGTGATAAAGAGAGGGAGATAAAGTGATAAAAGAGCCAGAAAAAACCAGCTGGATTATACTGATCTCAAATTGTGTGCTGGATTCATGAGTCCGTTTAACTGCAGTATGAAGAATTCTGATTGCTGAATACATTCTCTTTGGTCCAATGATTTTTAGATAAGTCTTTAAAGTTTTTGTATTTTTAAGGATTTAGTAGTTTTCTTTAAATTATGTACGGCTAATGGATTGACTTGTAGCATAGAGAAGGCTGAGTAAAATTTTCCCTTAGGTTTATGATTCTGGTACCTAGAAGCCTGTCTTTCCAGCTGATTGAAATTTGCATGGATAAAATTTGATTTGAAAATGGATACTAGCCTTAGTGTCCTTGACATACTCACACTCTACAAGGATAACACCTTACTCCTGTTTTTTGCAAGTGGTCTAATTAATTTCAGTGGAACTTGTCACAAGAATGAAGAATTTTTATGGGTTTGGGGACTTTGAAATTGATTCCAAATTAGACAGTTAGACATGAGGACTGTTCTAAGCTTTGACATGGAAAAGCGTAGTTCTGTGCTGCTAACCAGCTGCTGTGTTCCACTCCATTGTTTGTGATTCCTCTGTCTCCCTTTAATTGTTTGATTAACTGGGAGGTATTATTGGTGTCTTTCAAGGGCTTTGAAATCCACATATGAATGGTGGTGTAAAAGTGAACAGCCATCCTTGTAAATGCCATAAAAAACAGGCATTGCTTTGAATGTGGCCCATGGAGTTATCCTCAGTCACTCCCTTATCATTACTTGGCTTTATGAAAAAATAAATAAAACAATGGGGTATGACTGTGTTCATTAAAAACATATTTTATTATTAGGCATCCTATAAAGAACATACTGTAATATCAATTTTTGGCTTCAGCAGTTTGGGAAAAGGAAGCATCAAAGTGTATGAAAACCAATATGCACCAATGGTATAGTCATTGATTTTCATAGGACTATGGGAGTAAAAAATGGAAATTGATATTGCAGTGATGACCTGGGTAATTGACCATTTAAGTGATGCAGGAGTAGTCCTGTAGGTAGGGGAAGAGATGCCCTTCCCTGGTGCCTGTTCCATATTAATGAGTTTTGGACTTAGTCTTTTATGCTTGTTTCATTCAGAGTAGAGCTCTAAGTACCTTATCTTGACTTGAGAGTACTTGGCATCTTGCAGGATCAGGAACTGTGCTTGCTGGAGCTTGCTGCATTTAATTGTATCATTTTATTCACTGTTACTCACTCCATCTGTCCCAAAGGGAACATAGAGAAAGGAAAAGAGAAAGGAAAGAGTGCCAGTAAACTGTAATAGCAGAAAGAAGCTACTAATTTTAAACTGCTTTGAAGCATTTTTTCTGTAAGCAATGCTGTCCTCCCAAGTGGCAAAGTGCTTAATATAGAGGAGAACTGCAATAAACTTTGGTTTCCTTCCAACAGCATAACATAGTGTATTGATAACACCTGCTTATATGCACTGTCTAAAATGGGTTTTTTTTAGCCTAGGGAAATTGTCAAGTGGATAGGATGCAAAAAAACCCCACAGAAATCCATGTTGTGATCATAGGTTATAGTCAGGATCATACAGAGGGTTAATAAAAGACTTCATAGATTGTTGGGTAAAAGGAAAATCAGCAATTACAATCGAGTAGGTTGTTTACGATCATTGCCTTTAACTAGAGATTAAATCTTCTAAGGATATTGTCAGCCTTAGTATATAAATCTTATATATAGAAATCTATGCCATCTTTATAATATTATGCTCATTTAACCTTTAAAAATATTTGTAAGTGGAACCTTATTGTAAGTGCAGCCCATATTTTGTGTCGTTGGTTTCCACCCTGCAGCGTGCTGCTTGTTGTGCAGATCAATATTATCTTACTGCTTCTGTTTATTCCCTCATCTACCTATATGTAAGAAAAGATTAGTATCCCCTTGCTCCTGTGGAACTGTGCAAATGTGTTTAATTACACACACAAATATTATGAATGACTTCCAAGAGATCAGTTCAGAAAATGTCAGAATGAATGTTACCTGTTCCAAAACAGGAACACGCAGACTTAATGTGAAAGGCTTCCATCTCATGGTGGTTGAAATTATGATTTAAGCCTTTGTGTGATGTTGTACATGAAGCAGTGTTCTTTCCCTTCTTCCTGTGCCATGACATCCTACCATGTGGCAGGAGCAGCCTGACAGTCTGGGTGGAAGGAAGATCTAGGCTCCAGCGTGTCACTGGTGGATTCACTGTCAGCCCAGTTTGAAGCAGGAGAGTATTTTTGAAGCAGATCTCCCAGTTGTCAACACTTACTGTGCATTTCTTGGCATCATAGAGCAGTTGCAGTTTGAATGACCTAAATTGCTTTCAGAGGAAACTAAACCAGAAGATTTGCTGTGGGTATGCACCAAATACGCCCCAAGCCCTAATAATGATGACTGAAACTGTGAATTGTCCTCAGCACCTTGTAGTTCTCCAGTATGAATCGAATGCACACCACAAAAAAGCTCCTGGACATTTGGCACTTTTGTGCAGCAGCTGACAGCCCTTCCTGTATGCTGCACATACGGAGCTGATTTTAGCTCCTCTGGGCAGAGCATGGTGCTAAGAATGCCGAGGATGTGGGCTCAGTCCCTGTGTGAGTCATTCACTTAAGAGATGGACTCAGTGGCCCTTGTGGGTCCCCTCCAACTCAGACAATTCTGTGAAAAAGGCCCATATGCCAAGTATGCCTTGAGGTTTGACTGCTGTTGACCGCCTTAAAATTTGCTCAATTTTTTTTCTTTTCTGATACTACTCCTTCTTCAATACTGCTTTTATTTTCCTTTATAAACATTTTCTTGTGTTGCAGTCTGTCTTAGTGAACCTTGGTCCTTACACCATCTCTCTCCTTTTTTTCCCAGCTTGTTATTATTTTGGGTCTACTCATGTCTTGCTGCTTCAGACTTCCAGAAGGCCCAACAAGGTACATGCTGAGGCCCCAAGAATATGGTCATGTTTATTAAGTTATACTGCATGAAAATGTGTTTCTTCCTCTTTCTTGGCCTGTGTAATAATGAAATATCAATTTTAGTAAGTTATTTATCAAGCTGGCTTGTAATGATAAAGTAGAATAAAAACCAATTAATTTAAAACAGTTTTTAAAATTTAAGTTAAAGTATTTTCTTTTAAAAATGCATCTTAAAAACTCCTACATTTAAAACATGAGTATATAATAAATTATGTTAGTAAAAATACTATTAATTAATGTTTAGTTATTTTTATTCCATAGGCGTTTATTATATTGTCAATATTTTCAGTAGTCAAACCACTGCAGTCACTGAGTAAGTGTTTTAAACCATTGGTTACTGAGGCTAGAATACAGGTTTAGGATTATTTTCTGAAGATACAAAAAAATGCTGCCTTATTTTGGACTTTTCAGATAATTTAGTTGAATAATTATTTAATGCCAAGCTGAGAAATTGACCTGTGCTGAAAGAGCCAAAAAAGTTGTTTTTTTTCTCAAACCATCAATAGTATGATCAGATCTAGATCTACTAATTAAACATTTGGTGACAACAGGAATAAGAGACAATCAGATTAGTTTGCTAATTTTAGATTAAGAAAGCCTTCCTTATCACTTAGGAAGTTTTGTAAAGAAAACATGAGTTGACATTTTTCTCCAGGTATACAGCAGACTGAAGGTTTTTACTTTTCATAAAATAGCTTCAAATGCTGTGTTATGCATTTGGGCTGAATCAGAATTTACAATCCTAACTCATTTTGACAGAAGTTACGAAGAAACAGACATTTAACAAACAAGAGAGATGCTATTCACAGGAGCGTGACTCTAAGACCCTGAAGAATCCAAACAACTGTGTATTACTCAAATGAGTTCTTAATTTATTTTTGTCAGTTAAGAGAAAATTACAATGCATGCTAACAATGAAAATTAACTAAGTAAAGAATACCATTGCAAAACAAAAGTAATGATTATTTAAGTTTTCTACGTGGTAATTCAAATTATCATTAAAATCTGTGGCAATCAGCATAGCTGCAAATTGTCAGTATTCAAATGCAACAGCATAGCCTTCTTTACTTTTTAGACAGTCTCACTATTCAAAGATAGAAATTTGTGATAAGATGGGAAATAGAAGAAAGATTCAGTGGCAGGAGCCTGACAATTATGTTTTCAGTAATTCCTTAGTGGCACAAAGTTTACTCAGCAGTTAAAGTTGATTTGAAATGTTCTTCCCTATAGTGAAATGCTAAGTTACTCTGCAGGAAATCCCATGCACTGCAGGTCATGTTCAGTTGCATGGTGGTTAACCAGTCTGTGACTGTGGATGGCCTCTGGCTTTTTTTGCTATTTCTTTCTTCTTACTCCTGGTAACACCTTCTCTGTATTTTTAACTATAAGTACATAAAATAAACTGACTGCCATAAGGAAATTGAGCCAACAAAAGCAGCTCACCTTTGGACATGAACAACAATGAAGAAACAGCAACAAAAGCCCACAGAAGACCATTAATTTGGACTAAAAATGCTGAGCTATGTTTTTAATTGTAACACTTTTAAATTCTGTGCCGTTACTTCATGTTGTTTCACAATGGATTTAAATGGTTTGTGATGAATAAAATATTGATTGGTGGTTTTGGATGACAGATGCTTCTAAATCTGAACAAACATAACTAATATGAAATTCAAATTCTGATCAAACAAAAAATTAATATGAATTTATTATTGTCTTGCTTTTAATAAGCACAGATGTCTTGCCAGTGGCTCGGGTGCTTTCAAGCGTCACTGCATCAGTTTTTGTGGGCTCAGACACAAAGGTGTAGGGCTCTTTCTATGTATGTGCCTTGCATGCAGAATCAGACTGATGGATATTCAAGCATAACTCATGTTGCCTTTCTTGAATGGAGATTGTGGTCCTAATGTAAAAATCCTGAAACACTTTGCTTTTCAGGTACAATATGTATTTAGTATTTTAGGACCAGAAGGGTCCTGCCTCATCAGTGAATCCTGGTCTTGCAGGCAGTTGGAATCCTTAACAGGCTGATGCAGCTCTGGGCCTCTTACTGATTGACAATGGTTAAAAAAATTAAATTGCTGTTTAAATTGTTTAAATTAAATTGTTGTTTTATCTTCTGCCAGGTTGCTGAAGAAAACTAATGCCCTAGTCTAAATAAACTACCACTTTAGTGAACAATGAAGTATATGAACACAAGAATTGCCATGTATGTGTCTCTAGCCAAAATATAGTGTCTCTAGTCAGGTATCCCAGGTGTGACAACGGCCTGTTCCACAGTGAGATTTGAAAAATGCTTTTCTAAAATCACACAGTGACCTTCCTCTGGGAGAGGCATTTTTGTAATGGCTGTCAGTAAGAAATCCACCCAAATGAAGTGATTTTTTTTACTCCTGCTTTAAAAATTGTGTGTTCATCCTGTTTATATAAACATTTAAGATTTGCTTTTAATTCCTGATGGTGATGAATTTCAGAGGCTGATGATTTTTTATTTAAAATACTTCTGCCTTTTACCTTTACTGCTTCCCTGAGTGAAGATATACCAAACCTTGGCTGACTGTGGCTATACCATTGATTATATATGTCCATCATATGTCTCTTGTTGTTGACACCTTGATGAAGCACTGATTTTCAAAGATAATAGAGGAGAGTAAGATTCTCAGAACTAAATGCACTATTTCAGCTGAAAACATACTAATGACTAGAATAAGATGGCATGCTATATTTTTTTTTTATATCAATCCATTGCAAACAATGTCTGAGAATCTCAAGAAACAATGTTTTCCTCTCCTTCTCCCATAATCCTATACATTGTTTGTCTTTTTATTTGCAGTTGAGTGTTGATCAGAAGCTTTTGTATTCAATCTGTTTACAGTAGTGCTCCTGTCTCTTTCCTGAAAGATTCTAATTAATTTAGAGTCTATCTGTGTCTGATGAATTCAAACAGGATTAATGTATAGTGAACTGTGTCTGGATTAAAACCCTCACATGTTGGATTGCTGAGTGGACTGGTGGAAGCACGCAATGCCTTTCAGTTCTAAGG
Organism: Cettia cetti; assembly: GCA_013401135.1. Taxonomy (NCBI): domain Eukaryota; kingdom Metazoa; phylum Chordata; class Aves; order Passeriformes; family Sylviidae; genus Cettia; species Cettia cetti. Next base: position 58,618 of record VZUI01047982.1, on the reverse strand, counting down.
CATTTAGAAATGGTAATGAACACAAATTTTCACCAATGGGAACAGAATTTGTGGTGGTATCATCTTGGCAATTTTTTCATAATTAATATGTTTTTAGGAAATCTTCACTTAGAGGCCAAGGCTGGCATGAACCAGAGCCTGTGCAGGTGTCTTTGAGTGATGGGCCAGGAGTGAGAAAGCTGACACTGATGCACACTCTGCATTATTGATTCTAAGAAGGCCTTGGGGAAGGGCAGAGGAGTATTTTATATTTTGTCAGCCAGGGGCTTAAAGATATTTCTGTCCTTCCCAAAGAGATGTCCTGACTCTGCTTTCATAGAATTTGTAGAATCCTGGAAAGGTTTGTGTTGAAGGAACGGTGAAGATCATCTCACTGCAACCCCCCTGCCATGGGCAGGGACTCTTGCACTAGACCGGGTTGCTCAGAGCCCCATCCACCCTGGTTGCCTTGAACACTTTCAGGGATGGGGCATTATCTGGGCAACCTATGCCAGTGTCTCACCACCTTCACAGTAGAGACTTCTCCTAATACCTAATCTAAACTTTGTCTCTTTCTACTGAAGGCCATTTCCCCTTGCACTGTCACTTCATGCCCTTGTCCAAAGTGCCTCTCCAGCTCTGTTAAAGGCCTCCCTTTAGGTACTGGAAGGTGCTGTAAGGTCTCCTCAGAACCCTGTCTTCTCCAGGTTGAACAACCCCAACTTTCTTAGCCTGTCTTCACAGCCCAGGTGCTCCAGCCCTCTGAGCATCTTTATTGCCCTTCTCTGGCCAGGCTCCAATAGGTCGATGCTCCGTGGGTCAGTGAGTCAGACAAATATCCTATGTCATCCCCTTAACAGCCTGAGCAAACTCAGCTAAAGATGGGCTGGTGGCCATGGCCAAAGGATCCAGCAGGGATAATACATCCTGATTAGGAAGCAACAGTGCCTGAGAATTGGAGCTTCATTAGCTGCAATTAGCATGAACAAGCGACATGCTGAGATATGTTCAAGAGTGCAGGATGAGAAAATCTGAAGAAAATTACATCCCTTTTCCTCAAAACACTTAAAATGGACAAAAAAATGTATGTCTGTGCAGGAGCAATACAGTGTATAGCCTATTACCTGGTGGAGTCCTGATGTGCATATAGATATAAAAATCTCATTTCATAGCAAGAATGTTCAAAGAGTGAAAGAACACAATACAATGGGTACACAAATTAACAATATATGAGTTTATACATATAATTTTAGATTGATACAGAGAGTAGATATGTGGTAGATTGATATATCTAGTATATGCATATATATATAAGATACAGGAATAAAATAAAAATAAAATAAAAAAATATTGCCTAGTAGTATACATATGTCATTAATTGCACACATTTTATCTAAACAGCTGGATGATGTGATGGAAAAAAATATATACTGTTTCCAGAACTTTCAAGTGAGCAGCAATTAAAAAAATCTGAGGGTTTATTATATACTTCCTGTGATTATAAAAGAATCTTTACCTAATGCATGAGTCAGCCTGTCATGATAGGTCCTAGCACAGATCATCAATTATTTCTTACAAATTCAGCATTCATCCCTAGTGTTCCCTCCTTGTGGCAGTCAGTCCCTGCAAGGCTCGTGGGAGATACATGGCACACGTCTCTGTCTTGGTACTGGGTTGTTCAGACTCTGGCCTCATCACCACTGTCAATAATGTCTGTCTTACTCGAGGAGCTGAGAGGAGCAGGGCTTTTCTCCCTTTAATGCTGCATGAGGCTGATAGCAAAGTGGCTTCTACAATCTAGGGTTGAAGTGGAGAAATAAAAACACCCAAAAGAAGTGACCATTCCATGTATAAAGTACACATATGCATGTATCCAGGCACACATTTTTGCTAGAGTAAGTAAAGAAACCAACCATTTAACTTAATTACATGTTAGCTCATTTCATCTAGGCATCATGCCAGAGGTGGATAATGAGAAAAATCTCTGTATCAGGTAAATAAATTCTAAACTGCTAAACCACTCATACTGAAAGAGACCTGCTGAGGTTAGGAGTGTCATTCCCTTGTCCCAGTCTTCTCTGGTTTTGAGTGCACAGAGGGACCTGGCTACATTGATAGTGCTCATACAACACCAACTGGGATTTGTTCTTTCAGCGCTCCTAACTTCAGGTACCCTGTTCACCTACTGTACTCTGTTCATAATTAATTATTTGCATATTAATTATGCAAAGCACAGGTGCCCAAACTGGTAATATTTCATGACAGTGAAAGATTGATTTACTATACTGAATAAGCAAAATCAGCTGTCTTTCTGCATTTCTCCTCCTTACATTGTTTTTGCCAGCTAGTACAGTTTTGTTTGTCTTGTTTTTTGCCATTTCATCTTCAGATTGCCTGATTGCACAGCAAATGCTGTAGCTACAGTTTCTAGTGAGATATTTTAAAATTCTAATTCAGTCTTGCTGCTGCTCAATATGTCTGCAAACTGTCAGATTGATCACAGCATTCACATCACTCAGTGGTCTTCTGCGTAAGGACATATTGCAGTACCTGAGCAGCTTTTATGATTTCAGACTACTCATTTCTGCTCATATACAATCTGCATGGAACTCAGAATTCACCAGCATTTTTAAAGCAAGGAAATAAAAATGCTGGGAGAAATTGATTTTTATTTCTATTTTATTTATTATATCCTATTTTGTGATCATAAATTACAGAATCTACTATTTCCTATATCAAAGAATGAGGATTTTAATAAGTGTTCACCTGCAGTTTATAGAAAAACTTCTTTTATTTTAAATGCATTTTCAGGTGGGGCTTTTTAAATTTTTTTTTATTATTATTATTTGGTTGGTTTGCTTATTTGTTTGTTTTTGGAATATGAGTATTTGTTAGTGGAATATGAGTTATTTATTACTTTTGTCTTTTCCTTATGTGTGAGTGTGAAGATCTCATGGTCTTATGAGCTGTATTTCCACAGTGTACCTCCAACAAAGCTGCTTTTGATTTCAGTAGGTGCCATTGCAACAAGAATTTTCCCTCTGATTTTAAAACTACTGAAAATAATTAGCTTTTATTCAGAGGGAAAGTCAAGAGAATGCTACAAATTGTCCAAAGAAAAATGCCAGTACCAGATGAGCCATAATGTGAAAGAAGGGATGCTGCTGGCTACATCTGACCAGTATTATGTGCTTCTCTTGGTGCACTGCTTTCCTTGCACCACAGTACCTTTATTAAGTGTAGGGACAGAGAATGGACTGAAGCAGCATGCCCTGACTTTCCTCCACAACCACTCTCACAACAGCAAGAAGCTCCTTCCTTTAGGGTCATATTCTGACATATTAGAAATAATCCTTTCACCCTTTTTCCTTTGTTTTTCATTTCTTGCAGCTATATCTACTCTGTTTTTCTAGACAATGGTGGGTTCTTGCAGATGTTCCACTTCTGGTTTTAGCTTCCTTTGTCCTTTGAGCATCATCAGAAGGTTTTTTTGAGTCATTTAGTGACAATAAATAATTACAGCCTCTTTGCTAGGGAAAGACACAGCCAGGTCTGGTTTCACCAATATTTCATCAGAATTTGAAAGGGAGTAAATGTATAATATTCCTGCATGTTTTCTGAGAACAGGTTGGCTGGTAAGGGAGGTGTAACCTGTTTGTGTTGGAATAGCTTTGATTCAAATGTGTTCAGTCATCAGTGTCAATCCCTCTTGAGTTTTCTTAATGCTAGTAGTTGTTGAAGTACATATTTTAAGTCAGGGGAGCTCACTAAAACATGGTTTATTATGATTGTAGTTCATAACTGGAAGACTTTGTCTGGAAAAAACAGGATTTTCTGACACTTTTTCTGCAATTGCTTAAACTAGACAACCTTTTGAATATGCAAGAAATAGTGTTGAAATTGTAAAGGTTCTCAATGTCCTTAAAACTATTGAAAAATATTTTCTAATTTATTTATTTATAAAGGAGAGTTTCTACTGCAAGAAGCTGAAAGCAGGTATCTCAGCCTCTCTAAGAATCCTGTGCTTATCACCTCCCACATATTTTAAAAGCATACTTTTAGATATAACACTCAGATCCTTATGTTAGATCCATTTTTCAAACTCACAGAAATCAGGTACACTATGATGCTTTCAGAATGTAAATTTTTAATACTTAGACTTTTTCAGGAGACGGAACCATATTGGTCTCATGTTCCTAATCTTTACAACTTTGTTGTTTGTCTGACTGAAATTTGAAAGCAATCCTTTCTGGGGTTTGGTGTTCTCTTTCCATTAGTGCTGAGCAACCTGACAAAACCCCAAACCATTAGGACTTTGTTTGTGTAATTCAGTTTCTCAGCTTTATTGGAACAGTGTGTTTAGGTTCATTATTGAAATAGACTGCATTCCATAACTAAACTGCAAGCTGAGTGTCCAAGTGTGAATGAAAAAGTCTGAACTTCGTACTCAGAAGGTGTAATTTAAACAATAAAGAAGATACTTTTCAGGAGTAGTCATTAAATAGAGTAAAATCAAAGCTTCCAACACTGTTTCTGTGTTGAGATTGTAAGTTAGGATAATAAAAGTTTTACTAAAGAGAATTAATTAAATGAAGTTATATGCAGACCATAAGTAACAGAACATTCACTATAACTGTGATGAGAGTGCACTTGATTTTAGTAGAATCTGCTCTCTTCTTATGAAATTATTATACATGTTTTTAATGGTTCAGAGCTAGAATTTTAGTAAGTAGCAACTACACCTTCCTGCAATTCAGATTGATATTAATTATATGATAGAGACCATAATTTCTGGTATTACCTGCTGGTGACAAGATTTTGCCCAATCAACCTGGAATAGGCTTTGCACCTTATTATAATGTAAAGGAGCAGGTATGTGCCATGTAATATTTTATGACAGTAGGCAATATAGAGGAGCTTGGTGTGAGCAAAATCTCTAAAACTGAAGGTGTCATCCTGCGTGAGGCTAAAACTGAATGTTTAGAAATGTAATAGTTTGCAGCTCCTTTTTCCTGGTGAGCAATACTAGAATTTTACCATCACTGTGCATTAGGAAGAGTTCAATAAATTTTAACCAAAATTGTTGCTGAAAATGTCTAGTAACTAGTAATAATCTATCCAGCAGATACTGATTTCTTCCTGTAGTTCTGTTTTTGCCATTATGTCTTTAATCCTGTTTGTCCAGAACACATACTCCAGTCTACCCTCACAATTTCTGAGACACTAAATCATTTCATTTTCCTAAATCCCTCTGTGACTAGATGATGATTTCTTACAATTCAGTAATCTTCCACCACTTCTTTCACAGAAATAACACATTCCTTAGGAGGGAGACTTCAAGCTTGGTGCTTTTGCACCAAGTTTCTTGGGCCCCAGCTGTTCACATGGCTGACTTGCTCAATATCTTGCAAAAATCAATTAAAGGTCATGAAATAAATTGCATATGGACTTCATTATGGTAGTTGTCCAGCTGGTTTGATAATGCCATCATGTCAGTCATTGAATTTCACATGCCTTTGTTGTCATTTAGTTATTATTGCTTTGTATCTGAGTGTAGTTCATAGGGATAGAAAGGTGTGCTTGTTGCTGTGCTCTTCTTTTAAAGCTTAGCTACTTTGCATTTAAAAAGTTAAAATGATGATGCAAACAAAGTAGAGAGATATATAAATAGAACACTTTCTCTCAATAACCAGTAACAGATATTTGGGGAAAAATAAAGGAAGCAGGGAAAATACTGAATAATCTTTCTCAGGTGCCATCCAGCGTTTCTGTAAATGGCACTCGTGGACTTTCAGACCTGGCTGGATGTTCCTTCTGTATCATGATGCTCAAATGCTTTAATGTGCCATTACCTGCCTCTACTGTCTCTTTATACTTCTGGCTTCATCCTTGCACATTCCCTTCTTCAGGTTCTGTTACATCCTTTGTGAAATGGCAAGATCAGCACACAGAATTTCATAGAATCATAGAATACTTTGGGTTGGAAAGGACCTTATCCACCCTCCCCCCACCCCACGAACAGGGACACCTTTCACTAGAACAGGTTGATCAGAGCCCCATCCAACCCAGCCTTGAACACTTCCAAGGATGGGGAATCCACAACTTCTCTGAGTAAAGTATAAACAAAACAGTGACAGCTGTGTTTGCATCTATTCCCAATTTCTTTTTTTTTAAAAAGTCACCATACTAGGGGAAAATAGTGTTTGAATACCTTGTCCTGACATTCACAAGGTCTTCACAGAGCATTTACCTTACAGTCAGCTGTGCAGTTCATCCAGGAAGATGAGAACTTGCCCCTTTAATCTCATCTAATGCACCATTTCCTACTTTTAAGGATTCTCAGAGCACCCAAGTGGTGAAATTCTCTTCATTGGATCTAACAGGTTCTGTAGCAGATACTTCTTTGACCTGTGCTTCCTTTAGCCCTTTCACTTCAGAGCTCCACAGCTGTCTCTGGCTGCTTCTTTGGTGTAACTGCTGCTCCCTAGGTTATATATGAAAAAGTCCTCCCCAGATTATACATGCCAGTACCTGCCATCTATATGCCATATTCTGGTCTATGCAGTATAGAAATATATATATACACACACATGTACTGTAAGTATATATATACTGTATATGCTCCTTCTCCATTACTTTGTTTATCAAGGGAAAAGAATTACAATCAAGATGATATTTTCTTGTGCCTTAGATGCATCTTCAGGTGAAGATGTCAAAACCCCTCAGGTCTCAGCAGCTACAATAATAAACATACTAAATAAAAATGCTAAATACACAGTAAGGTTAATAACAAGCACTTTCTATCGTAGTATTGTATTCATGGTTTTATGCACAGGAAGTCTTTTGTACTTGTGACATGATAAAGTTACTGATAGTTGAAACATCTGCTTAAAAAACCTACAAAATATTACACTACTAAAAAACTTCCACTTTTTACTCATAATCTTAGACGTGTATGTACAACATGTAAGGAGTTTTGCGAATAATAAATGAAAGTTGCTGTAGAAATAATACAAGAGTGGTTAAGAATGACTTTTAAATGGTTCGGTGAAGTAGATACTGGAAAAGCAATCTAAATTCTATCAGACAAGGTAATGGAGGGTAAAGAAGCTGGCAAGCAGAGTGACTGGAAAACTAAATGACAATATAAGCCTAAAGAACAGAAGAGCTTTGAAAATCTCTATGCAAATGGACCAGGAGACCAAGGAATACAAGAAGGACTGTAGCTTGAAAGAGTAAAAGGAATATCTGGTTGAAAAGGGGTAGAGGAAAAGCTGAGCCGAAGGTATTGCTGAGTACTTGTGCTCTTTTGAGGGCTAAATTCCCATTTGTGGTGTTCTGGTTTAAAATAAAGCCTATGCACATGTAAAATATAGCTGACAATGGCCATCTGGTGAACCTTGCGGCTCCAAACCAGTCAGCTGTACCTCAGCCATTCTCCAGAAAGCCTTGTTCTACTGGTGCTGTAAAAAGTACACAGGGATCTGCAGTCACCAGAGGCATTCTCTTCCAAGTGTTGGCAATTCACCTCATGGAATGCTTCATCTCATCTTAACATTTCTTTCTGCATTTCAGACCCTTAACTTCCAGGCATTTCCTCAGCTGGTGAGAATGAGATCTTGCTGGCATATTAGCTTGAATCTCAAACTTCAGTTCTCTGCTCCCCAGATCATCCCTAATGCCTGTATGGAATCACTGGGCTCTAGTCTGGAGTGATCTGATCACCTCTGGAGTCAGGGAACATGTCATCAACAAAATAGGAGAGATGCTGTATTTCTGTCCAGTGTGTTTTACACTGAAATATTTGCATATTGGCCTGATAGCTACTTGTAGCTACTTTTTTGTCTGGATATCTAGCACCCAATTACAAATATACCAATGCACTATATTAAGCCCTGCTTTAAAAGGAGAATGCTTCTTAGAGAAATCCATGGGAATACAACCTGGAGGGGAAGCATTCATAGCTGGCAAATTCTAATTTGAATATGTTTCATCAAAAGTGTTGTGGCAATAGAGTGATTACTGATATATTTTTGAGAAATGCATAATAGAGATAGCAGAGAGACAAATTCATTTCTCATATGAAACAATTTCTGAGAAAGGTATTCCCAGTGCTTTTGTAGAACTAGACAAGTATTCACAAGTTCCTTTAGCAATAAAAAGTGCTCTGAAAAAAAAAGTTCAGCACCACAGTCCAGCCACTTGACAAGGTATCCTGAGGGAATGAATCAGTGTATCACATGCCTATCACAGGATGATCCTGTGGGAGTTTCAGAGATTTGGTGTGTATTGATGGCCTTGCTGCTGTTGGATATGGTAAAATAAGAGATGCTATGTTGAAATTTTGTGTGAGGAGAGGGCTGTTTTTAAGTATCTTATCCAACATGGTTCCTTGAGGATTTGGAAAGAAGGATGTTCAGACAACATGCCAGATGAATGCCCTTTCTGTATTGATCAGTGCTACAGCTGCGCTCAGTCTGTAACCAAGCCTAAACTCAACATATGTGCTGTTTGGAACAATTAACTCTTGACTTGAAAAAGGGGTAAAAATTTGATGTTATTTGCTGTATTTTTAGTCAGTTGGATAGTGCCACATATTATTTAGTTTTGATTAGTTTTGTCAATGCACAGAGCTAGTACATGTTAAACAGTAAAAGCATATAACAACGCCAGTTACCAACTCTCAGCATTTTGATGATAAGAGCAGCCAGAAGTGCAGGTGTGCAGATGAGGAATGTTGTGGATTAAAAGCTAAACCTTTCTGTCTCTTACACCTGCACGTTTGGAAAATAAATAGAGCCAATGAAAGCTTGTCTAAAATATTATTGTCCAAGGATTCCCTTCCCAAACCCTTGTGACATGCATATATCAAAGAAGCAGATGCTATTCTGAGAAGTGTAAAGCATGATATTGCACAGCAGGTGATGTGATCTACTTATGCTCATCAGAACAGCAGGAGGTATTTGATTACCTGCAGTATCAGGCCCTGACTCAGTAGACTGGTGTATGGTTATCTAAAAAGCCTTCTCTTGCTCCCTATTAAACCAACAACAGTGTCCTCACATTGTTGTCATTAGCGGGTCCACTCTTGGCAGTATTTCATGAGATTGTATTCACATTCATGAGCTTTCAACTCAAATCTTTGCAAATATCTTCTTTCTTGTTTATTTGTTTTAAGGGAGACATTTATTTTAACTCTCAAAATTTCAGGGTCAGACTAACTACAGAATTAAGTGGTGCATTTATTGATTCAGTGATAAATGCCTCATTCACAATCTGCAAAATCTGGGGTTTTTTTGTAAGAAAACCTACTCTGAACACTCTTGCTCTACTTTTTTGAAGACGTTGATACAGAATGTTTGCAAAATTTGTGAATTTGTGAAAACAATAAATCCCACGGGATAATATTCTCTGAAAGTTGCACAGACCCTCATGAAAGTTCTGCTGCTGAAAAGCAAGATCCTCTTGTAATACAGGATGCACAGATGCTTAATATGTATCTTCTGGAGGTCGGGAGGAGATAAGGTAAAGAATGGTAGAGAACATTACAATCAGTAAGCCTTTTATGAAGAAAAGCCAGATCCTGACTGCCGCTGCTGTGGTGGCGTAGGCGGATGTTCAATGCCGCAACCTTCCCGAAGGCGTCTCCTCACACCGGGCCGCTCGGGCAGCACGCAGGCGAGCGCACCGCCCACACGGTCACACAACGGGCAGAGCCCGGCCGGTGGCGCTTCTGGCTGGGGTTCTGGTGGGGTTTACTGGTGTCACACCAAAGGGTTCCAGGGGCAGAAAGACCAGGAACAATGGAGGGTAGAGGTTTAAGTGCAGGTAAAGTGGGGGCAGAGCAGAGCACCAGCTCCAATGGCCTGAGGGTACAGGTGGTGGGGTAAAGGGTAACAACCAGTAAAGGATGCCAGGGTAGATAGGTGGGGATACAGAAATGGATGAGGACCAAAGGGAAGGAGAACATTCTGGGGAACATACATGTATGGAAGACAGTGGTGGAATAAGCTTACATCATCTTAACAAACCAATGGAGTAACAGAACCTGAAAGATATTGACATGTTGCTGCAAGGATCCATAGGAGAGAAGCCTTTCTCACCATATAATCAAAGCATTTCTCTCACATCAACAAATCCTCTAGTGGCAAGTTTTCCTGCCATATGCCACTCCAGGAGCTCCCTAAGAAAAAAGCAAACATGGATGTGAATCTCTTACTGGTGTCCAGTGAGATGTGTCTCAGGGAGGAGTCGGTGCAGTGTCTGCTGGAGTTTCAGTTGGGTAGGTCAGCACAAGCCCAGTAGCCTTGGTAACATAACAGGGGCTGGCACAACTGAGCTTAAGCAGAGCCAGTAGGGTTATCTCTTTCAACCCTATGTGTGAATTTAGTTTAATGTGAAAAAATCAGGGAAACTACAATTACAGGATGACAATGATGGGGAATACTGGCAGAACTCTTTAAAGTTAATAACCACCATAAAGAGAAGGAGTTAAACTTTTTGGAGAGATTGAAAGGATATTAAACTAACTGGAAATAATGGAAACTAGTAAAAAAAAAAGTTAGGAAACATATCTTATTTGCATTATGGTTCTAATGGAATCTTTCTTGGAACATATTCTTACACTTATTTAAGGCTTACATCCACCTTAAAAAGATCCCTGTGGGCTTGGTTTTCATGTCAGTAAGATTAAGGTTCAACCCCAACATTTATAGTAGGAGAAACAATAAGTGAATGACTGTAGCTGTTAAGACATTATTAAATTTGATGTATGTGTCAGAGGTGGTAAACTTCTGAAGGCCAGAGGTTGCTTTTATTCTCTGGTAGGTGTTTGGTGACCAGAAGTAGCAGAAGTATTTCTGTTGCATTGCATGACCTGTCCTAGATTAGCATCCTCTGTATAACCCATACACCGACATATCCTTTAATCTGGCTGGTTTGTTGACCTGATGGCATTCCTGAGATCCAGGTATCTCTAAGGTGTCATCCCTCTAGGACCTAAAAACCTTTATTATTACTATAACAATTACTGTATGGCCCTTCCCTTTAACTGTGCTGCACATGGGTTTCCAACCTGGTTTAGGGGTACAGCATGATTAAGGCTGTAGGGTAAGTTGGAAATAAATGTCCAGATGACCAATATGACGGCTTACACTGAGGTGTCATTAGTATGGGAAATACAATCATGAACCTTCTCTGAAATGCTAATGCTTAGTGGATGCAATGGACATGAAGTCAGTATTTGCACCATTTTAACCCTTCTTAAAAATTCATAAAAAAAGTTTTATTTCAACGGGTGCAAAGGAAGATTTCTAGTGCATGCATAGATCCATTTGCATGACTTAAGTTAAATGAGTTAAATATGTGCTCAAGGTCTCTGCTGATTTGTGAGCCTTGGTAAGGATTTTCCCTTACCTTTTTTTTTAATTGCAAAAAAAAATTAAATTAAAATTAATGTATTCAACATATTTTCCATAATTGATAACCTAACAGTGACAAGCACTGTATCAAATGCTGCTGTGGTGACTGATTAAATTAATGAAGTCAAGGAGCCATGCTTGGTGGATGTGGATTGTGGAGCAATACTCCACAAAGAACAGTTAGACTGGTTTGGGAGATGGAGGGATACTTGGGCAATAAAAAAAAAAGATCAAGTATGCACCTGATTCACAGTAATACTCATATCCCTCGGGATAACTACTAATACAGCTGGGGTGGAAAACCTAGAAAATTAAGGTGCTTTGAAAATAAAGTGGTAGAAATAAACTGGGGATGAGAAAATTTCTGTATTAAGATATCTACAACTGAATCTCCTCACTAATACTTTCTGCTGAAAATAGAGACCCCATGCAGTCTTTTTTTTTTTTTTTTAATTTTTTTGTTCCCAAATCAGAAGATTTGTATCCTTTCATGCAGTTCTATGCAGGCTGAAACTACAAGAGCTGGAACTACTGCTGGAAAATTGCAGGAGCAATGATTTATTCCTGTATCAAAAACTGAACAAGGGAAAACATATAAACACTGCACTATGGGCACAAAGGGTGATTATTTTTCCCACATAATACAGTTTTAAAATTTATGAGGAAAAGTAATTTTTGACAGTATGGTGTAGGTGGTTTCAGTCTTACAAAAATAGCTATGGATGGTTTATTTGCTTTTCAGACTGCTATTTCTGCTCTACCATTCAGGTATTTTTAATGGCTTTTCTTGAATAAGACTTAGAGTAGTTATGCTTATTGATGGATGAATTTATATGATTATAGCAGACTAAAACTGCAGAATCGTTACAATAGCAGAGACAAATATGTGGGCTTATTGTATTTTTCTTGAGCAAGTTGTCTTGGAAGAAAAGATATGATCATTCTGTTTGATTGGGTTTTTTCTTTTAACCACTGTATTTATTTTAAGTATTTTGGTGGATAAATGTGCTACTTCTATAGCTACACTCTGAATCATATGTGAAATTAGAGTGTGGTGTGGGAATTCAGCAGTAGTGTTGTCACTAAAAAGTCATTCTCTGTTTCTTTGTCAATTTTTATAGTTTGGTGATGCAAATTCAGATTTCAAACACTCTTTTATGAGACCTAGGCAGATTTGTTTTTTTAGGTGTTTCAAATGTCATTTTACCCAGATTTTGTGTTCTGTCTTCTATAGTTCAGGGATGCAGAATTATCAACCAAAGATTGAAAAAAAGAATTCAAGTGAAGTTCCTTTTTCATAAAAATGGTGGATGGTGCTTTGAGCAATCTGTTCTAGTGGAAGGTTCTCTGCTCATGGCATCTAGTCGGAAGTAGATGATCTTTAGGATCCTTTACAACCCAAACCATTCTGTGATTCTGTGATTCTAAGTATAATTTCAAAAGCAGAAGCAATCATCTCAAGTCCAGTAAAGTGATAACCACCAAATGCTTTTGCAAGTTTAGTCAGGCAGGAAAAGATGATGAGAACATCATGCTAGACCCTTCTGCTACAACACTGTGAAAGAAAAACTAAAATGTTGATCATGAGAATGTCTTAAATAATGTGAAATTAAAATTAAGTTCTTGGCCCCTCTCTCTTTGTTTTCCAATATTCTGAGTGTAGAGGATTAATTTATTCTGTGTTTTCAGTCTTTGAAGACATGAGGACTGTCACACTTGCTAAGCCAGCACTGAGACTTCTATGTAGTCTCCTGATCTTACAGCTAGAGCTCTGTGGAAAATGTTGTGACTCTGTAAGCTGCTGGATAAGCATTCTGTATTAAAATCACAGAATGGTTTGGGTTGGAAGGGACCTTAAAGATCATCCAGTTCCACCCCCTGTCATGGGCAGGGAACCTTCCACCAGGTTACTCAGAACCCCATTTAGCCTGGTCTTGAACATTTCCAGGGGTGGAGAGTCCACAACCTCTCTGGGCAAGTGAATTGTTTCCTATGGATACACATTTACTCTTACTTGCCTCTCACATGGTACTTACTGCCAGGTTCAAAGTAAACCATGTACCAGGCATATGGAAAAAACATAGATGTTTGCCAGACTTCCCTGTTTTTGATAATTCCAAAGAAAACTTTATCAGCCACTAATGTCAAATTTCTAAATGCAAATTCATTTTCTAATGCATATGGGCTCATAGCTCCCATTGATCTTGCTAGAAATTAGGAACCAAGAGCATCAAAAATGTCTACCTGCATTTTTAGACGTTTAGACTCTTTCAAGATTCTGGGTAAGAGAAAACTTCACAGTAGGCCATAATTGTTTGGGACTGGAGAGAAAATACCACACAGAAAAGAAAAAAAAAGATAGAGAAATACTTTACCTTTTCATCCTTCATGTTTATATGAAATACCAATAAAGGGATTTATAGAGGGCTGTTCAAAACAGTACGATACTTATGCACCAGTTGGCTTTTTCTCAAGGGAGTTGGGTCATCCCGTGTTCATAGAACAATGACAAAAGGTACCTTTTCTTTGGGAAAAGTAGTATAGTGCCTTGATATAAGTAACCTGGCTTGGTGCATAAAACAAGATTTTTAAGATGTTAAAAATATGGCAGGGTTTTTTGTTGTTTTACTGGCTCAAATGCAGAGCAAGAGTGACTTAAAGGAAATGAATTTCTCCTAAGTGGAGAAATGGAATCGATAAGGGATGCCTTGGAATGTGTGAAGTGCTTTGTATTTCTCCAGCTCGTGATTCCAAAGCTCTCCAGCCTTTTACTTATATAAAACATCTACCTCCAGCTGTTTTGCTTTTCAAAAACAATAGTTTGTAGGAGAGGAATTGGTACCAGTTGTCTATGTTTCTATTACTTTAATTTTCACTATTACTCTTTTTTTTTGTGTGGTTTTTTTTTTTTTTTTTGAAAATGATCTTCTCCAAAATGTGTGGCAGTCAGGTTCCCTGGCATCTGATAGTACACATTTTTCACAGTGCTACGTTATTTCAGTAACTTCCTTTTTTGGGGAATGACTTATCTCTATTCACTGAGACCACACAAATTTTTAAAGCAAGCAAACAAGGAAAAAAAAAAGGACATGAAAAGGATTAACACAGCTCAGAAAAAAGGTACTACCTAAACAAAATTCATGTACAGTTCTGTTAATTATTTAAAGAATACACTCCTGAAGGTTGCTACATTAAGTAAATCTATTTCACAGCTTAAAAATAGTGTGGGTTTCTATGATGTTTTAGCTGAATATGTCTTCTGCAGAAAACCCTCTCATTTTTCTTGGTTTGGCTTTGAACCAGCCAGCACTGTATCTGCAGACCTCAGCCATGAGACAAAATTTAGCACACTCCCTGGAAAACTCAGAGCAAAAGTCTTCCCAAGAAATAGGCATGCAAGACCACACAGTTAGGTCCCAGTCCCACACCCACTTAAGCTTGCATGCTTGCAATAGAAAGGATTTGCTCAATGGTCAAAACCTATTAACCATAAATTGGAGCCTACTCACATCTGCATTCCTTGCTAAGCTCTTCCCATGAAGAGTTCAAGGGGATTGAGGTACCTGTAAACATGTCATACTCACTTCCCACTAAACATCTACCAGATGGGAACATCTCCTCCTAGAAAAATGGTGCCTTTATGTAGTCTCCAGATCTTACAGCTTGAGCTCTGGATAGTTTGCAAAAGACTAAGTCTGATTTAGAATGGTTTGGTTTTAGGTGAGCTTAGTGTTTATTTTTCTCACACCATTTTCTCAGAAATGCAACTGTATTAGCAAACTGTTTAATAAAATGACACTGATAAAGGTACTGTTAAGATTAGATAAGAATTTAAGTGGTTGGTAGGACATCAACATTATATTTGAAATAAAAGGAACTTAATGGACAGATATTAAGCTGAGTCCAAACCTGAGGATTACATCCTTCATATCACATTGTGATTAGCTAAATACCCAAATACTTCTCAACTCTCCATATTTTGCCAAATAAGCTGCATGAAATTTTAGGGTAGAAAACACATGAGTGCAAAGCTATTCTGGGAAAAACAAGTTCCCACTGTCTAGGTGGCCACATAAACAAAACCCATTTTGTTCTCTTGAAAGCTCTTAAGGTGTAGACAATGAATCCAGTTCTCATGTTTTCAGAATTCTGCTCATTAATTGATGATGAGAAATTATGCAGGTTGAAGACAGATAATCTAACAATAGCCACCACAACATTACACCTTTTATTTTCTTTTTCAGACTAAGCCACTGCTCCAGGCTTTGTAGCATAACAAATGTGTACAGGTTAGTTGTTTGTTGTTGTGTTTTTTTTTTCTTTTGATTGATGGAAGATAAACCCTAAGAAGATCAAGATGGCTTGTATTAATTGTAAGCCTGTTTTCTCAATGACAATGATTTTACAACTTGTTTCCTCTTTTATGAGCTAGAACTAATCAAAATTATAATGTAAATTTATCTGCTCACTAGTAAAAGTGCTGAGCTGTTCAATTACTTTCATTGAATCAGTGACTGCCTGTTTACAAGCTACTGGCCAAGGAGTGGTTGTGTCAGTTTTTTCTGTGTACATGCTGTTTGCTGACTTGATACTGGTGAAATTGGAAGTGATTTAGTTTTTCTTTAAGTCACTTACCACTCTTCCCAGTTTTTTCTCATAAGTGCATGTCAGCTGGTATACCTATACCTGGAGAGAGCTCTCTGTAATAATCAGAGATAATACACTATACTGAAATCCTCTCTTTTATATTGTTCAAATTTGAACAGGATAATTGAACATGTACTTTGTAGCTTAGTCAGTTCTTCATAGGAAAAAGCCAGTTACTCAATTTTTTTTTTGCTTCAGAACTTCCCACAAAAGTAGAGTGTATTTTTCTTTGTGAGAAGGAATGCTGCTTATTAATTAGGCTTTCTTCTGTGGGCATCTGGGCTGGCTGCTGACAGCAGCGTATCAATCAATGAGAATAAAACAACCTGACACCTGCTTTGTTTTTTATCCTGTCAAATGGAGCAACTACAGAGAAAAGTGTTAAGACACCTAGATTTGTTGACTATAGAAAGATTTTTTTTTCTTGGTAGTTGCAGTATACCAATAAAAATTATTTTGGAAGCTCAGAGGCATAGCTAAATAAAAGCTCTGCTGTTTGGCATAAGGGTTTGGCATTTTGTATAATAATTTTCACTTAACAGAGAAGACAACATTTGGGTTTTGTTAATTGAGTAGCAAGGAAGTAAAGTTTTGCTATTTATTAATTTGTTATCTAATGATATGGTCAGAGTGAATCATAAAGTGTTTTAGAGTTGGGCATTTTGATAAATGTGTGAGATTAAGTTGCTTTCATGCATGTGCCTTTTGTCAAAAAACCTGCAGGTCCCCCTGCTCATAGTGATGTGGTCAACATAAACACAATGTAACTGGAAATTGTTTTGTATCTAATAAATAGAATAAGGTGTCCTAAAAGCACCTTGATACATTGATTTAAATCAACCTGTGAAAGAGGCAAACATACAAGGAGCATACTTAAATGGGAAATTCTTCTGTGATTTTGCACCATATTGTGCATCTGCAGTCATCTTGATTTAGCAACCTAAGGCATCTATGAGGGTGACACATGTAAAAAATTGTTATCAACATTTTTATTGGCAAGCAAAAGGAGTATTAACACTGCATCAGGTTTCTGCCTGAGCAGAATTTGAAGCTTTCTGCAATATTTCCAGTATTTGATCAGAAATTAATGTGGTCAAAATAAAGTGGGTTAATTGAAGCCTTTTAATCTAATCTGACAGTCAGTAAAAATGTGAGTAAATGTTATTAGTATAGCACTAATAATTCTGCCATTAATAGGAAGAAACTTGCCTTGGATTTCTGAGCCTTTTCTATTTCTATTCTGGAACTAGAAGAGCTTAGAGGTTTGTGATACTCAGTTATTTATCTTTTTTCTGCCCCTGTGTATTTGCTGAGCCAGAGTATATAAGAGATATAAAAGATTACAGACATTTAGGGAAGCCTCTTTGTTTTAGGAATCCCTTAATTAAATCTAAACCTCCCTTTTGGCAACTCTTAAGAAGTTCCAGTTAAATAAGATTTGAAACTGGGAGAGCTTCTCACTTATCAGAGCTGGTCTCTTACATTGCTTAGCTTGCTTGGGCTTTCTAGATAAAATTATGTTTTCTAGTCTGTCAGTTAGCTTTCTTCCTTTATTAGCAACCTTGATGCTAATAAACCCATAAAAATCAGTAGCACTTCTGTTCTCTTGTGTTTGCATTTCACCTAGAATAGTCACAACAGAATAAGAAGTAATTAAATATTCTGGTCATGCTTTGGACTAGAAGTATGTTGTTTTGATTGTCCTTTGCATAACCAAACAGTGTGGATGGAAGCTGCATCAGCCTTTGTTTCTCTTTTTGTACAGTACCTACCCAAGACAACTGGGCTCTGACCTGTGACATAGTCACCTGACTTTGGACAAAATAAAGACATCATTTTATCTCTTAGGTGACTTAGCTACAAGACTTTGAATGCATTAATGGGAGTTATATAATGAAGTTTCTTTTCCAATTTTGTAAACCTTAGCATTCTCACCCAATCTGCTCGATACTCGTGTTTTGAAACTCTGCTGACATTGTGACACAGTGAAACAAAGCCATATAGGTATTGTTTCTACAGCATCCCTTGTCTAGAGATACATTTTATTATTGTGAATTACTGATATATTAAATATGCAGTGTTCAGTAAGTATGTATTAATCTGCTTGATGTAAAATCAGCTTCAACAGCCATTGAAGAAGACCAAAGCCTTTCACTAAGGGGCAGAGACAAGAGATGGTGCAAAGACTTTCATAGTGTTGCCCACACATCTGTCTTGGTTATGATAATCTCTAAAGAAGGGAAAATGGAGAAGTTACTTTGGGTTCCATTAAATCCTTGACCTCTTAAAAGCCTGACACTAAGGGATTCAATTAGTGACAAGTACAGTCTACAAGTATAGATTGAGTGATTCATCCCCATGTACTCAAGTCTCACAATTCATACATAAGAATTAACATTTCTCTCAGCTTTAGCATTCTTTAGGTGAAATATTTAATTAACTTGCCTAAGAATAAAATGCTTGATTTGTCCTAGTCAGAGAGGGATTCATTGTGCTGTGGATCTGTCCATACACCTTGGTCAGAGTCTTCTGAACCCTTAAGACAATTTCAACTAAATTGGCAAACAAAAATAAATGGCAAGCTTTGTGATTGGGCAGACAAGAAGAACTTTATTAGTAGGTTTGCTAGGTTTGTGTGAAAGTCATGGAAAAGATATTTTGACAGCGGGGAGAGACTCGAGCAGACCTTGCAGTTGACCATAAGGTGCAAGGCTGGAGGAAACCAGGCTTCATTAGTTCTGCAACAACTGCTTGGTTTTCTTTTCCTTTTTAAGTCTCATTATGGGAAGTGTCAGTAACTGACAGATACAGAGAGCTTGAATCTTAGGAATGTGGATGTGACCATCTCTTTGTTGCTGCTCATGGGAGCCCAACCTGTCAAACACAGAGGTGAATGCAAAATGGATGAGCATGTCAAAGTCCAGCCACATTTATTTAGGTGAAGTGTTAGGTTTTGCATGCCAGTTCCCTAACATGTAGGGACTTGGGCCCTCTTATCTTCTGAATACTTTTAGGTTATTCTACAAACTGTGTTTGTAGTTGCCACAGTTACACAGGAGACAGGCCATGATGTAAGAATCAAAATTATTGTATTCCTAATGAGTAAATGACCCCTTCATGTTGGTTGATACAGTTATGGTCAATGTTTTCTTAACAATTTGGCATAGCATTTTCTCTTGTTCCTCTTTGTGCAGAGGTGCAAAAGATGGAAGGTGACTCATTCAGTATGGAACTGTTATTCCAACAGGAATCACTTTGTGCTTGTGTGTCTTCTGTGAACTGTTGAATCACTGCCCAGCTTCTGTGTCCCCTAAGAACATGCCCAAACAGCAGTGATTCAAACAAGTGTTGACCACAGCTCTTGTGGAGACCAGTTTTTACAAGAGTCAAGATGGTTTTGTCTGGAAAATTAACTTTCTGCTCACTTAAACCCAGGTGGTTTTTGCTTGACAACGGTAGTATTTCAGAGGAATAAGACACTGTGAGAAAACTGGATGTAAAATCAGTCTTGTCTCACACTCCTGTTTCACCTTCCTTAGACAGCTCCCTATAACTTCTCCTTGGCCTTCTGAGCTTTTGATATTGTCTCCAGAATCAAGATCTGAGACCAAAAATTAACTTGCTCTTTATACAAGATATACTTCAGAAATGAATTTACTACATTGCCCCTTCAAGAGTCCCAGGGGCAGCTATGGGTAACCTGGGTCGGGTGGTGCTGCCTGCCTGAGTTTCTGTCACTGCCTGGGCTCCTGTTGGCAGGGTGTTTGGAACAGAATTTCCATAAATGGCATCTGGAAACTCCTAGATATCTTCTTTTGGCCCAGACACTGTGCTGGAGGAGCAAGGGCTAAGGCTGCACAGAGGTTGTTTTGAGATTGTGGGGCTGTGCTTAGAACTCTAAAAGAGAATTTTATTGGGAGCTGCAGAAAAAGCATGTGTAATTTTTAAAAAATACTGTTTTAATTTTTATTCTGCATTTCTTTTGAAATGGAAAGTCATCCTGGATTTGAAAGTGCCTTCTAGTTTGAGCTATTACAGTAATAACAGGGCAGGTTACCATAGGTCTCCTAGCACTGGAGGTGTACAGCTAATACGTAGTCATACAGCTTGCTGAAAGTCATTTTTACATGAATTTGGTATAACCAGGTCACCCAAGGTCACTGTGGTAGTCATCACAGGCCTGTAAATGGTACAGTTAAACCAGTGGATACTATTTTTTCTATTAATCTTCCTAGAAAAGCCTTTGTAATCCTAATTTTCTAGGCCATTAGGGTAAAGGCAGATTACAACTAAAGCTGGTTTATTAACTTTACTCACCTTGGGTTTATGCAGCCCAGATCTCATCTGTCGGGTGCCTATACCTGGAGTCATTACTTTCCTCAATGGTCTTTCAAACTTGTTTTCTGGCATTTAGGCCTGAGTATACTCATCTTATCTAATCTGAAGTTAGATTCAGCTTCAGAGCTGGCTGTGGACTCAGCAGCAACTTCAACTAGGACTTCTCCAGAGGTCCCTGCGAACCTCAGTTATTCTGGGTTTCTAACTTGTGCCCTCTTCACAGCAGGTGAGGCAAACTGCTTCACAAGTCCCAGTTTATTCACAGTTGCACAGCACACTGCAGGGAAGCAGGAAGAGGACCCAAACTGTGGTGGCTGAATCTTCTTCCACCCCTTCACCTGCCAGTTGAGTGATGCCACCCTGCACAGGCCCAATCACCGTCCCAACCTGGCTGTGACCTCGACAGAATAGCGTTTCTTGGGGCTGCCATGGATCAGTCCCAAATTACAAGGGCACGTCCCCAACAGTGGGCAACAACGGATTAGCTCTGGACGATGCAGGTGATGAGCCTGGTGCCTCCTAGGAGCTGAGGGGCAGAAGGTTCTTTTCCCCACGGAAAGACAGGGTCCTTTTCCCCATGAAAGCTCTTGTCTTAATGACAGGAATTGTATTTTTGCACCGGCTTCATTTGCTCCTCCGCTCTCAGTTTCTGACCAACGACCACTTCTGACCGTTTCCCTGCAGCCTCCTGCGACGGACGGGCAGACCAAGGCCATTCCCGGTGTCCAAAGGGGCAGCGGTGGGTGCTCGGCCCCAGCGCCCCTCGGGCTGCAGCGCACCCGCCCCGCGAGGCTGCGTGAACCTTGCTCGGGCGCTCTCGGGAAGCCTCTCCCTGGAGCTCTGCGTGAAAGTTCACGAGCGGCGGGGCTCGGCCGCCGCCGAGAGAGCCGTCCCCGCCGCGGCTCCCGCGGGGCGCGAGTGCCCGTGTCCGTGAGCGCCGGAGCCCGCCCGGCGTTTCGGCGCGGACCAGCAGATGGCGGCGCCGCCCCGGCTGGGCGCGCAGCCCCGCGCAGGGCCGGCCGCGGCCGCGGTGCTCCCGGTGCCGGCAGGTAGGTGTCACACTCGGCCCGGCTTTGGCTCCCGCCGCCCGCTCGGCCGTGCGGGAGTCCCGCGGGGCCGCGCTCCGCTCCGCGCTGAGCCCGCGGAGCCGAGGCGATGGCGGAACAGGGGCCGCGCCGCCGGGGCGATCCCAGCCACCAGACGTCCCTTGGGTGCGGGGACAGAGAAGCGCCCTGGGCCCCGTCCGCGCCGTTCTGCCGCTGCACAGCCCGAGGCAGGGGGAAGCGGGTCCCCGAGCGGATTAGGGGCTCCCCAGCGCGGAAGCTCCAGCCAAATGTCAGTTCCCGCTGGTGCGGCTGCCCGAGCAGCCCGGTCCCCTGCAAAGAGATAACGGTGCGGGCTGTTCCAGCACCCGGCTTCGGGGACGGGTCTCTCCTTGTTCAGTGTGGGTTTTGGGGGTGTCAGCTGTACGCTGACATCGACATTGCTGATGTGATGGGAGTATGGGACCTCTGGGGCTGGTGCTGAGACACCCCTCCGTTTGCTTGGATTTTTTTTTTTCTTTACGAGCCAGATAATTATTTTGTAATCTCTTCAACTTTGTCAGAGCCATTTATTAGCTGTAACAGGTTTATTCATGCATATTTACATTTTACAGGAATTTAAATAGTAGTTTGTATTTTGAGTTTTAAAGATACAGTCTATGTTCTCTTGGTTATACGATTTTTTTTTTGTATATAATCTGGTTTTAAATCAAAATTGTTTCAACTGAATGTGCGAAGAATCAAATATTCCTGGGATAATAGTATGTTATTTTGTCATTTTATTAATGATAAATAATTTTTTAAAAAAACGCTCGAATTCCTCCGTTGGATATTTCATTTCCAGTCGGTGAAACCTGCAGAAAGGCATATTTTTCACGCAGCAGTGAGCTTTACTGGACTCACCTGCCTTGTTTAAAACGGGATAAAGTTCTCGCGGCAAGGGGCAGGGTAGAGCTGGTCCGGGAAGCAGCAGTCCCGATGTGCGGGGCTGGAGGCGAAGCGCCCCGGGCCGCCTCCCGCCCGGGTTCTGCCGGCCCCGTCCCCGCGGCGGAGATCGCCCCCGGCTGAACTCGGGAAACTCCCCAGCGCCCTGTGCTAGGGGGAGCGACAAAGCCCCTCAGGATCGCGCTCCCGAGACAACAGGTTCCGCAGAGGAGCGACTACCTCAAAATAAATAGGTTTCAATTATTCATCTAGCTACGGTTTGTTGTTTTTTGGTTTTTTTTTTTTTTTTTAATTGTTGTGCTACCTTTCCACAGCTGATCTTCCGATCTCTGAAAAAGCTATTTTGCAAAGCAGCTTAGGGGCTTCGCTGGTTCAAAAGCCCTATTTCTTATACTCAGGGCTATTCTGAATAGGTCTATTAGCGATCTCAATACGGTTTTCGTTTGATGTATAAATTCCTAAGGGAATTAACCGTTTCCTTTAGGTTGCAGCCTGTCGCCTATTTTAAACCATAACTATTATTGTAGCCCAAACGATTTCATACAACAATTTTATTCATCACCCTTTTCCCCTGCCACAGGAGATATACTGTATAGCCGTTCTTTAACATAAGCAGGAATTTACCAGTTTCTTTTCCGTAACAGAGTAGGGGGAGGGGGCAGCTTTATCCATTTTTGCCTCTGGCATGTTAATGTGTTGAAAAAAAAAAAAAAAAAAAAAAAAAAAGCAGTGAGGATATCTTAAAATAAAAATAACGCCTGCTGCCAGTCAGAGCTGCCGTAGGTTACTCAGGAGCAGCCCTGGGAGCGGCCGGGAGCGATTCTCCCGCTGGGAGCGGAGCCCTCCCGGGGCGCTGGCAGGGCCGCGGAGGTTTGGGGCGGGAGGGCTTCGCTGCCGCTGCGAAGCGCTTTTTGGGCAGGTGAGGGGAAGAGCGGGGCTGGCGCTGGGGTCCTCCAGGCTGGACTTCCATCAGCTCGCCTGGCAGCAGGTGCTTGCCCAGGGGCGCAGGTGGGAACGGCCCAGCCTCCACGGGGTGCAGCTCCGCTCCCGGGAGAAACCGCTCGCCCCTTTCCGTGCCCACTCCCTCCCCTTTCTGCCCCGGATCCCGCAGCACGGCCCTTGATGGGGCGGGGGGACCGCGACCCCTACACCGCGAGCCTCGACGGCGCGGGTCGAGCGGCGCAGGTGGCAGCGGGGAGCAGCAGAGGGGCTGCCTTCTCCCGCAGGTGACAGTCCAGCATCCCCCCAAAACCCTCCAGCACGGCCGACAAGCGTGTTGGCCTGGCTGACCCGGCAGGGCCCACGCGTGGGGCCGCAGGAACAGCTCGGTCTCCAGGTCGACACGCCCGCGACCCAGGATCCGGGAGCCTGGAGGAGACGAGCGGGGGCTCCCGGCGGAAAGCGGCAGCTCGCCGGGCAGGGAGCGCAGCTCGCCTCGGGGAGCCGCGGCCACTTCCCCCTCCCCGCCCGTCCGAGCCAGGCGCCCTGTCCCCCGGGAAAGATGAGGCCTCCCCGAAGAAACCCGGGCAAGTGTCCCGAGGTCAGCGGTGCCCGTTCCGATGGGCCTACCCACACCCTAGCGCGCCATGGGTGACAGGACCCCAGGCGGGCTGCAGCCATTGATCCCATCCATCCCATCCACGGCAAAATTCTCTCAGTCCTGGGAGCAAAGAGACAGAGCTGGGGGTGCGGTCCGCAGCCAGCACAGCCCCCGAGCTCCGCCTGGGAGCCCCCTGTATCTCCAGCTCCGGTTCTCAATTGCGGGGACGAAGAGCGAGAGAGGCGGGGAGCCTGGCGCAGCCCTGCTGCTTCCTCTTTCACGCTTAAAAACAAAACAATTCCTAATTTAGACCCTCAACACCCCGGACCGTGTTTACATCCCCCCCGCTGCTCTCCCCGCGAGTGTTGCCTTTCCAATTGTCACGATTAACCTACGGGGCTCCCGCTCGGCGCGGAGCCTCCGCGGCGGCCGGGACGGCGCGGTCGCGTCTAATTGGCTTATTGGACCTCCCCCCACACACCTCCCCCGCCCCGCAAGAGGTTCAGAATAGCATCTTCTCTCGTCGTGCCTAGGAACTACGTGAAAGCCCCTCCGCCAAGAAAACACGGGAAATCACACGGTCAGCAAGTTTAAAGGAGGCGAACAAAAATATCACAGGGGGTTGCAATAGGGAAAAGTACGGGAACTTCAACACAAAACTGAGACAGGCTTAGAAAAAACAAACAAACAAACAAACAAACAAAAAACCCCACGGGAAGGCTCGTCCCCACGGCCCGGTCCAGCCGGCGCCCAGCCGCGGGTACTGCTCAGCCGGCGGTGCGGTGCGCCCGGCTCCGCAGTGTTCCGCCCGCCCCAGCAGCAGCAGCCAGGCTCGGGGCAGGCTTGGAGCGGCACGGGAGTGCCGTGGAGCCCGCCCGCCCCCCGCCCCTACCACCCCCCTCCCGCTCTCCTCTTTCTGTGACCTGCCACGATTATTAGTAAGGACATCTGTGGCTGGCAAGGGAACAAGTGTTACCAAAACCAGAACCGGCTGTTTTTCCAAATGAGCAATATGTTAATTCCTCATCCCCCCTCTGGTTTCTTTAAAACCTGGCACAAATACATCAATGGCGGAGAATAAGGAGCCTTTGCAGAGAACAAGTGGCAGTTTTGAATTTACCTTTTGTGTGCGCCTCAGATGCAATCTTGAGGCATTTTTTCCCTTCTCTCCCACAGAAAAAGAGTGTTAATCTGCCCTATCTTGGGACCCAAAAGGATTGGAGTGGAGTAGATATTCACTGGAATCACATAGGGGAATAAGGGTCTTGCTTTATTGAATCATCAAATCCCAGGAATGAAGCTCTTAATTAATTATGGGTGCTAAAAATTCAGGCCAGCTGTTTCTTTTTACTTGGCTCTGACAGAGAAAGACAAAGTCTACATCGAGATCTTCTAAGGCGCATTCAGCATAAATCAGCGCCCTCGGCGGCGCTCCCGGCCGCGGCGCGACCCGGCGGTGACAGATGGCGCATTGTCCCCGCATTCCTCCACCGCGCCTCCGCGGCCGCGGAAGCGCTCGCCGGGCGGCGCGGCCCGATTCAAACCGGGGACCTTTCTCTGCCGGGGAAAAGGCTCGCTCGGGACCGGAGAGCGATGAACGGGCCGCGCCTGCCCGAGGTGCCGGCCCTGCCCGACGGGGCGGCCGCGGGAGAGGCTCCTGCGCAGCCTCTGCCTTTTCCTGCCCGAGAGCGCTCCGCAGGCGCCTCCTCCGCCCCCGGCAATCCCAAAGCGCCGTTCCCAGTCCCTGACTGTGTTCCGAGGCTGTGGCTGGAGCCCCGGCACCTAAGCTCTGCTCGTCTTCCCTCGCTGCACCCAGCGCCCTCGGCGATACCTCCACGGGACCGCCTATGTCTGGCGCGAGGGACACGGGGCCCCCCAGCATGTGCGCTTCTACTTTCCTCCCGAAGGCAGAAGCGCTTCCCTGCGCGGCCGCGGAGTCTCCCGGGCGGGCTGCGCCGGACCCCGCAAGGGGCAGGAGGCAGCGGGGGTCGCAAAGGCGCGGAGAGCCGCGCAGGAGGTGCGGCTTCAGAGCCCGGCCGCGGCCCGCCGGGTCACCTCCATCCCGCTCCCTCTTTTGGGGGGCGGCTGCGTTCGCCAAATGCCCGGTACTCAGTGGGAGCAACCCGCGGTATTTTCACGGCGAGTTTGCAGACGAGGGGCGCCCGCGGGCGGGGCTGCCCGAGCCCCTCTGGCCTCCTCCCGCACGTTTCTGTCAGGGAAATCTCCGCCGGTTCACCTCGGCGGGGCCGAACACGGCGGGAGGCTGGGGAGGGAGTGCTCAGCTACTCCCCGGGGTCGTACCCCGCCGGGCGCTTCCAGCCTCCTCAGCCGAGGATCTCTTCACCTCCAACTAGCAGAAAATAAATGTCCTCCGCACGGCGTTACTCATCTGTTATAATTAGAGCATGTGCGAACTCGCAGCGTGCCGGGAGCCCGGCTCGGGTTGATGCAGGCACTTGTGCAATAACCGTGGCGTGGCGTGGCGTGGCGATGCTGCGCGGGCAGCCCGGCTAGGGCCGGCTGGGGCCGCATCCTGCCCCGGGGCCGCATCCTGCCCCGCGCCCGTCCTGGCTCGGCTCGGCCCTGCGTCCGCGACGGGAGGGGCGCGGCATCGTCCTGATACCTCTTTTCCCCCGAAATTGGCTCTTATTTGCCTAAAGCTAACCGCAGACCTCTCCACGCTCATGGCTGATGGATGCAAATGTAAATGTGCACTTATTTAATTGGATCAGGTCCCAAGATAAAAGAGATAAACGGCTCCCAGTTTGCCAAGTTATTTTCAGAGGCATGCAGTGATGTGTGGAGGGAAAGTTAATGAAGAGGAGAAGAGACACACTGTACTTAAAATACCTCAGGTCTAGACTCGGGGAGAGGGAAGCATCGAACTCCGCCGCGGCGGATCGGCGGGGGGCTCGGCGTCCCGGCCCCGCGCAGCCCCGCGCAGCCCCGCGCAGCCCCGCGCAGCGCGGCTCGGCGCCGCCGCGGGTACCGCGCGTAGCTCCTCGCACAAGCCGCGGCGGGCCGGGGGGAGGTTGCGCCCTGCCTGGCAATTAATGCTCTTGCCCTGTTCTCTCCACCAAAATTGTTCTCCCTTAGTGCTGTCTCCCCTCGTTCCTCGCCGTGTTCTACATCCCTGTGCACGAGACATTAACAGACGGTTATTGATACAAGCATAGTTTTTGTTGCTAAAGGCCTTCCAAAACAAATTCTCCGGCTGAATGCCAATGTATGCATGTTGGCTGGTGACAGCTGATTAGTGAAATGATTTACGGCCAAGTTAAAAAAAAATGATACCGTCAAAGGCAGCAATTTGAAAAAAAGATAAGACAGCACAGCCTCAAGGCTTCCTACTGTAAAGCCACCCAACAAATCTAAACCTACAATACAAATACCTAAAACACTCAAGGAATCAATTGGTCGCAGATTAAATGCAGTCTGTATTCTGACTTGCCCTGGTAATCTGTAACTCTCCACAGGAGCAGCCCCTCGATTGATGCCTCCAGCCTCACCTGCGGCAGAGCCAGCTCCTGCCCGAGCTGCCCTGCCGGCCTCCCAGCATCCCTGCAATCGGAGACTTAGGCCTCCTTTTTGTTTCAAGACTTTTTCTCTCATTAATTGATTAAAAAATCCCCCTTCCCTCATTTCTCTGTAGCTCTTCGTCATAAAGAAAGCTTTTGCTCTGCAATAAAATAAGAGACTTTGATCCCAGATCATCCTCTTAGGCCTTCCAGCTGAAATCAGCGGAGAAACTATGTGGAGTTATTGTTCGCACTTGCTGCACTTCTGATTCAGAAAGGGCTGATTTATTAGCTTGTCAAGGGAAGCATTGTTCAGGAAGGCAATCAAAAAGCACTTACCTAGCTAAACTAAAATTACTGCCTTTTCAGTGGCTAATTTGTATAACTCCCATGGAGGAACTTGGGTAGTGTTTGATGAGGCATAAAATGATGATTAATGAATTTATTGGCCTGCTGCTCATCAAATAGGAGTAGTATATCTTTCCTCTATTGGGCATTGGGTCTAATGCTACATGTCTGTGTAAAGCAAGTCCAATATGATCTCCTTTTTAGCCCCCTTTTAACCCCCATGACCTGAAGAATATCACCATGTAACAGAGGCAACATCAGGGGACTGCAAAGACAAAGAGCCCGTTTGATAACACGGTAAATGAGAAATGCGAGGAAAGTTGCTGCAGGGACAGATCTGCTCAGTTTTCGGCTTTCAATCACTTTGACTACTGAAGTGGGAAGAATGTAGAAACTAGATAAGGTGTGAGAAGCGAAAAGAAAATGACAAACCAATTTTAACTTTCATAAAGGATCCAGCCAAACAACTTCATTGCTACTTGAAAGAACAAGTGAGTTCAGGAAGTGCTGGGATTCCCAAGCAACCAGGCATGCTGCAGCACCTCACCACCCAGCTGTGCATGGAGACACAGGGAATATGCCCCCAAACTGGCCACATCCAGGGCCAGCATGTAACCTGGTTGGTACTCTGATCAGATTTGGTACAACCATTTTGAGCCCACACATTTTATGTCCTTTTTCCTCCATCAAAACAGCTTTCTCCTCTGCTCAGTGTTTAATGCTTGAGTCACTCTTTTGGGGCTAAGGGTTTCTGAGAGAAATTACATACTTTCTTTTAAAAGCCCCCACTAAATAACTTGTGATTCAGTGCCCACCTGGATATACATGTGACCTGCAGGGTATCTTACGCTCTACACATGCTGCTTTGAGTAGGTTAAGACCCCCCGAAGATGAGAAATGTTGCTGACATTCTCAAAAACTTGTTAAAATAAGTTTGCCTGAGATTTGGAGTCAGAGATCTTCCCAGGATTGAATCAATTTAGCTCTTAGCTTCCATGCACAGTTCCCCATTCCTGCAGCTCTGACTCTTGTTGAGAGATCTGCAGCTTGCACATCTCCCAGTGAAGATGCAGATGCCTAATCTGGAGCCTGTTGCCCAAAAGGCAGCATGTCTCATTACCTTTTGAGGTTACACAGAAGTACCCTCAGGTCTGTGTGTCAGCAGCCCACCATGCTGAAGACTGAGAAGGTGCAAGAACATTTTGCAGAACTACTGATGTGATCAGCACTTGCTAGATGATGTGGAGTTTCAGGCTCCAGTGAGGCTCAGAGGAGCAGGAAATGGTAACGTGGAGGTGCCTGGCAATCCCAGCAGCCTGTCTTCCCTCTCTGCACCTTCCCTTTGTGCTTCTGCATGCAGAACCAGAGCACAGCCTGCTCTGTAGCCTTCAGAGGGGAGTCAAGAAGGGAAAGCAGGCTGTAGATGAAGCAGTGTGAAACTCCTTCCTTTTGCTCTCTCGTGTTACAACGCAGTCTCTCCTGTATTTTTTTCTTTCCATGACCTGTTCTGTTCTGGGCTGCATTAGATGATGTCTCTGGAAAGCTGCTTGGGAATTGACTGAGGCAAGTCTAGATCTCAGCCCAGGAAGGCAGGAGAATTGCTCTCTTTAATTTTAAGGAACTTAAGCTTATATTATCTGAGAAATTCTTAAATTTGGCTGTTCCTTATTAGATAATAATTGTGACTTCAAACATTCTTGTTTGCAAAATACAAGGTAAGTAACATACCAATAATTGTTCATTTTTCAGAACTGTTAAAAAAATAGTTTCTGGAGTAGTAAAAGGAATATACTGCTGGCCAATCTTACAGTTTGTCAAAACAAAATTTTCCTGAGACAACATACTGGCCTCTTTGACAGAAGGAAAAAGGCCCCACCTTATGTTTACAAGATCAGAAAACATTTATTTCAATTCTACCAATTGGTATTTGTCTGAGACACTTTTAGCTGAAATGATCCTCTGGAAAATAATGTTTATAAACATCCTCAAACAAATAGCACTCGCCTGACACAAGCCAACCATCAATGTACCTCTCAACAAGTTTTATCTACAAGTCCTTGACCTGTGACTGCTTTTACAAAAGCTCTCTGTTCATTAGCAATTTAAGGTCACTTTAAGTACTTGTGTCATGAACACATAGCACAGCTGTAAAATATATTAAATACCAGCTGCATTAATATAGGGGCTTATTTTCCTCCACTTGGCTCCCCAAAGCAACATGATCTTACACATTGATGAAAAAAGGCATAGTTATATTTGCATAATTACAGCAATATTGTAAGTCTTTAGTGCAATAGACCTAAGAGGCTGATTTATGATTAAATATGTATGGCTAAAAGTTACCATGCTGGGTAGTGTGCATAGCATTAGACAATGACAGTTTTGGGACATAATTGCTTTAATGTGGGCAATTAAGACTAAGTGCATGTGATTTTAGTGTCTGCCCTACATTCCTCTGAATGATTACAATGATCAATACACATGATTTGTAAGTCGCTTCCTATTGATCGAATGGTAAAATGTTTGACCTTCCTTTGAGGAAGTAATTTGCTAAATTATGACACCACATAAAGTCTTTCTTGGTTCAGAGGTGAGGGGTAATGGTGCTCAGAATTAGAAAAAAATAAAATAATTTTTCCCCCTTTTCCTGAAATTCAGCCTGTAATGTCTCCACCAATTTGCTGACTTCACCTGTGGAAGGAGGAATCTGGCCACATTTTCTTTGAAACTAGGGGAAAAAAGGGAAAAAAACTGAATTTCAAGCTCAGTCTATCTTTTCAAGAAATCCTCTTAATGAACTCTATCTGTTTACTCTATGCCAAACCATGAGGAAGTTCTTGACCACAAGCTCTCTGTTGTTTGCAAGCAGCTGGAGAAAAATGTGCAGCAGCAAAGTTGGGGAAGCGGAGCACACCGTGAGTGCCGTGAGCAGCTGGGACACGTGGCAGGGCTTCCTGGGCTGCCTGCCAGGCCTATTTTAGCTTTGCATGCAGAGTACCAAATAGCCTTCACTATATCACATTAGCAGGTACAAAAAGCAAACCAACAGTGTTCATGAAAACACATTAGCCGATGAACAGTAACTTAGTTACAGCTGAGGACCTTCCTTCCATGCTAGCATTGCTATCCTAAAGGCACACAGTTGCAAATTAGATCAAAATTAGTAGATATCAATGCACTGAGATGTGTTCCAGGGAATCACAGAATCTACTAGGTTGGAACAGACCTTTGAGATCACAGAGTCCAACCTATGACCTAACACCACTTTGTCAACCAGACCATGGCACTGAGTTCCACATCCTGTCTTTTATTAAACAGCTCCAGGGACTGTGACTCCACCACCTCCCAAGGCAGTCCATTCCAATGCTCAATCACTCATTCTGTGAAGAACTTCTTCCTCATATCCAGCCTAAACTTCCCCTGAAACAGCTTAAGGCTGTGTCCTCTTGTCCTGTAGTTGGTTTTCTGGGAGAAGAGGCCTCTCCCCACCTGTCATGGAATTGTAGACAGTGATGAGGTCTCCCCTGAGCCTTCTCTTCTCCAGGATAAACAACCCCAGCCCCCTCAGCCACTCCTCATAGGGCTTGTGTTCCAAGCCCCTCACCAGCCTCATTGCCCTCCTCTGGACGTGCTTCTCAATGTCCTTCCTAAACTGAGGGGCCCAGAACTGGACACAGCACTCCAGGGACAGCCTCACCAGTACCCAGCACTGCCCTGATCCTGCTGGCCACACTATTCCTGATACAGGCCAGGTGCCATTGGCCTTCTTGGCCACATGAGCACACTGCTGGCTCATGTTCAGTCTGCTGTCTCAGAGACAAGCCTTCCCAATATAATCCACCCCTCCTGTACTAACACTCCAGCATCAATACGCTTCCCTCACCATGGCCAGAACGCTCCAGCTGCCTGTGCAAAGCTGCAGTTGCCTGTGCAGATCAGGCTCCAAACTTCAGTTCTTCTCCACCTTACTCAGAACTGGGGCATTCTCAACCTCCCATGCTGTGCTCAGCCTTCCCCTTCCCCCAGCTCCTGCCTTCCCAGTGCCCCACACCCCAGCCTAGGTGAGGAAAGCAGCTGGAACACAGCAGATCCTTGGGTACAACATGTTCACTTCCACACTGCTGGCAAAGGAAGTGTAATGGACTAGAAGGGCAGGGACACTTAAAAATTATGCTATGGAAGATGGAAGATGAAACATACTGCAAGTCAGGTAGCTAGCAAGAAACATCCTATTTACTGGCTGTTGTGCCGGGCACACACACTGTTACACAATGTCCCACTCTTAAATCCTTTTTGTAAGGAGAAGAGAGCATCAAAGAGTTCATAAATTTCCCAAAACAGCAGTACTGAACAATGAATTAAACTACAAAGCATTTGGAATGCCTGGTTAGAAAAAAGTTCAGTCAGACAAAGGGCTGACTTGTTGGAAAACTGAAGGTAAATCTGCTTGCCAGACCTAAGAGGACAGGCCCTCCTGGAGATCACCAGCCACTGCTGAAGCATCCCTGGTGAAATTCCTTTTCTTTCTAGCCAGAGATGATGCTTGGACAGCATTTACAGACAGAGCTTCTGGGATGAACAGGACTGCTCTGAAAGTCTGCCCTTCCCCACCCCTAAGTCTATGCCAGTCCTATGCCAGGAGTGAAGTGTGTGACTCCAAACCGTAATCATCTTGTGTCTAGATTTTGAACATTCCTTCTGGGTTTCTTCCAGGGTCTTGATGACCCTCACAGAGGCTTAAGGTTCCACAGATGTTTCATTTTTAAGAAATCTTACAGACCAAAGCTGTTAAGGCTGCACACAATGCTACAGTCACTCTTATCTGCAATTAAAAAAACACAAACATAAGACACAGCTATGGGTAAACACTAAATAAATATTTCTACACTCAAATTTCCATTTTCTTATTCATGGTATCGTTCCCTTGACAGTATTCCATTCTCAACAGCCTTTGGTCCCATTTCTGGATGACCCAAGTTGAGCTAGCTGGTGATTATCACTGGATAAGAGGACAAGAGGATGGGCAGTACTAATCAACTGTTAAACATGAGAAGCCCCAGCCAGGGTAACTGGGATGCTGAGAAAGCTGTTTATGCTCCATTTTGGAAATTTTCCTAGCAGAATATACTCAGATAGATGTGTTTCCGCTACTTTTCATTTAAACTAATTCTTCTATGGCTACCTCCTTTTTTTTTTTTTTTTTTTTTTTTTGAATCAGATGAGTGGATTTACCTTGTATTTGAATGACATGTTACCATTCTTATTCTAAAAATGTGCAGAGACTGAGATATCCATCATCTCATTAGAGGCTCCTTGAGGAATCAACACGGGAAGGTGAAAGCTGCAGAGCAAGGCACAAGAACTGTGTCAGTAAGCACCCCTACTCGACCCATCCAGATAGATCTATTGGAGAGGGGAAGGCAGAGAGGGATGGAAGGGCATCTCCAACAAGCACAAACTGCACTTGAGCTGTAGGTTGGCACGGGGGCTGCAGAAGGCACAGAGGTGGTGCTGGGCCGGGCAGAGCCTGGCAGCCTGGGATGGTCACTGGGTGGGAAAAGCAATGGCCAGAGAGACTTGGGGGTTTCCTGCCATGGGCACAAGGCCAGCAGAAGGCTGGCAGCCCCCAGCGCTGGCCAGGGCCTGGGCTGAACAGGAACCACAACCCACAAAGCAGCTTACACCACCACTGTGTCCTGGATAAATCTGTGGATAATCACAGACAGGGTACCAGCCTGCTGGCACAGCTGGGCACACCAGCAACAGAGAGCCCAGAGCTTCCCTGGGGGAGGCCTTACTCTCTGCCACTGAACCCCACCAGGGGAGAAGCCAGGAAATCTCCACAGAGCAGTGTGGAACATAACGGGACAGCAAGACATGCTTGTGTTGTGGTCTCATCCAGTATGGGGAGACAGGAGGTGAAAACTGGCTAATTAGCCTCATTCTGCCTTTTTTCATTGTTTTTTCTGTGGGCAAAACTGGGACTCACACACCTCAGTAACATAGTTTTCTTCAATTTTTATCTTAAAGTTTTTTAACACATTGCGCACTGGAAATCCTGACCTTCAACTGAGAATCAAGCCGTTGGATATTCTTTGCCTAAACTCTTCAGCTATTGAGATCAGATGTCAAGATTTACAGTTTAAAAGATAAGAGCTGCTGCCATAGTTTTCTCTGGATTGTTTTCCTGGGGAATATGTTCTCAGGTTTCGTTTAGCCTAAACATCCAGGCATTGAATATGCTCCATTTTTTCATGGGCCCACTGCATAGATTCCAGCCTGGAGGTAGCACCTGTATATAAGTTGGCATCTGGCAGGGATTCAGTCACCTAAAAAGAGGCCTTGGTGGCATCTTAGATTCCTCTGGGATATCCAAGCTATGCCCATGGGACACAGGATCTCTGAGAGGTCTGCACTGGGGCAGCAGGGAGGCCAGGTAGGTACTGTAGGGCACCTCAAATAAAAGATAAAGGTGTGAGTGAGTGAATCTCAGCCCTAAACACTTTCATAGTCCCCAGCAAGAAAAGGTACATTAAAACATGATTAATTTCCTCCCAAAATCAATGTCTAAAACAAATCAGAGGATTGACACACTGGAAACGCTGATATTGCTGTCCTGCTTGTCAGGAGAGCCAGGGGGACTAAAGCAGGTGCCTGTGCTGTGGTCATTCAAAGCCAGGTGAGAGGACTTCCCCCAAGGCTACATACAGATGTGCCTCTCCCTGCTGGTTACCCAACTTCAGTAGTGTGAATCTAACAAAACCCAGATCTATCTCCTGTAAAAATATACCTGAGTTCTTCCCCAGTCTAGAAAAAATATTAATGAATACTTAAAAAACAATCAATTGTGAAAATCCCTACAGTCCAACTATCTCTAAGACATAAATTTAAGTACCACTACAATACACAATTAAATTATATAGTGGTTGCTATAATTAATGAACAAAACGCTCGCTTAAAACTTTTACTTACATTGAAACTTTACTCATGAACACTTCTCTTGCTTTTCCATTGAAATATTTATGGAATAAGATAAAAATCCATGGCCCTTACTCAGGAATGCTCATAATCACATACTTAGCTTTAAACATAGAGCCACTGAACTTGACGAGACTTCAACACACAATTAAATTGCACAGTTCAGCCTGGACTGGTTCCTCAGCCAGAACTTTATGTAGGAGAATCAGGTTCAAAAATCTGTTTCTTTAAGGTGTGAAATAACATCAAATATATGATCAGTCAAATGAATGCATTAAAACTAGGTTTGCACAACTAAATTACTAGATGAGAAGAGAAAAAAAGGAAATATTAAAATATGTCAATATAGGAACGGAAAAAATAAACTTTAAAAGCAAAACTAGTTGCAGGATTTGTGGTATTCTGCAAGTTCAAAATGCAACTGACACATTTCTTTGTTGTTGTTAATTTTTGTTTTGCCTTCATATTAACTGCATCTCTTTGATGAATATTTTTAAAAATAAAATAATGCTTATCACTCAGGCTGCTTTGAAGTACTTCTGAGTTGAATGACTGGTAGCATTTATTGATTTCATAGTGTGACACTAGAAGTTTTGATATGGGATTTTAAAAAATGATATTTGAAGTTAAAAGAAGACATCTTGATTAAAGCCAGAACAAATTGTTTGGCTGAGGTTCAAACTCTGGTTCACATGCCTTTCCAAGTTTGTAGATTCACTTGCTTGCTAGGAAAAGCCCATATGCTTTCAATGGGCAAATTCATGCCATGGAAAGGCAGGAAACTGCTTCAAAGTTGGGAACCAACAGTCCAGTTTAAATCATAAAGGAAAAATATATTCACAGACATTAGATATAAGAATGAGGTAGAAAGGTTTTGTGTTTAAGGGGTTCATTTCTGAGACACAGACAGTGTGACCTTTAACCAAACCCGCAGTCTTCTGTGCATCCGCTGCCCATATGCAAACTACTGATAACATCATCCTCATCCTCTCCTGTGCAGGAAGCTGTGAGGATGAATGGCAGCTCTGTGGTGCTGTAAGTCATAGCTGGAGAGATGATCTGCTGGGTTATCACTTCAGGTCTCAGAGGGGCTGTGGTGAGTGCTACTGATCTGCTGGGTGCCATCACTCCCTGCCAGCAGCCTGGGTAATTCTGGTTCAAAAGGTACCTCAGACTCTACCACACAGGCACTCAGTCTCTGTGCTGGCCACTTCTGCTGAGATAATTGCTGTTCTCCTGGCTTCTCCAGGTGAAGGGGGAATATTTAACCAAGGACTGGCCCATACCTGAGGGCTGCTCAGCACTTCAGGATGAGCAGAGCCTTGCAGCTGTCTCCTCCTGTACAGTCCAGTACATTGGCTATTTTCCTGTGTGGCTTAAAGAACAAAAGTGGAACTAGTTCTTCAGAATGGACCAAAAGCACTAAACCTTTACAGAGATCATCTGCTCAAAAGCCACTTGGGTCCTTATTCTTTAAATAACTGACCTAAAGCACCTGCTCACAAAGCAGTTTCTGCATCCTGGGAGATGATCATTGCTTCTTTTCTTGACCTTCTTCCATTGCTAGTTTCACAAGGGATGAGGCTGACTTTTAAAGGAAAAATTTGCTAGTGCCATTTGGGAGGGTCGTGAAGAAAAAAAGTAAGTTGTCAGTTTTAGCAATGGAAAGTGTAGTAAGTCACCAGCAGGCTACTGACCGAGTTGTTAACTCAGGGGAAAAAAACCCTGTTAGGTGAGCTGGTTAATATCAAGGCTCACCACTCACTTCTGCATACTACAGACCATGTCAAAAGCTTTCCAGTAATCAGTAGAGCTTAAGAAAAGTCTCTGATTAACTTTTCTTTCATCTTTCTCTTTTCCATCTGGTGTTAAAGATCAAACCTTCAGTTCCTCTACTCTTTTAAGCCTTGCCTGTTTGACAGAAAACTTCTCATCCATCTTAAATATGGTATGGGCTAGAATGTCTTTCAGCAGTGGCTTGAGGGTAGATATACTATCAGATAGTAACCATATTGCTGCCTTTCCTTTTACTTGAGCTCTGTATTTGTTATTATAGGATGTATCTGGGGTTTGTGAGTGTTCAGCCTCTATCCCTCTACTGCAGGATACTGATGTGCTGCTAATGCTTTTCAAATCACTGCACTATTTATTTCCAGTTTAGGAATGTCCTATCTGTGCTTTGCATAACTTCTTCCAATTTTACCAGCAGCCCAGAGTACTTGTCTCCTAGGACTTGCAGCATCTGTACTCTCAAAGACACTGTCATGTGGGAATGATGGTGACTGTGAGAGTGCTGGGGCTGTAACCGTTTCAAACTGCACTACTGATTGTCAGCTGGGTAAAAGCAGCATCTTCCCCTTCATCACAGACTGCAGGAGGGTGGGGATGCTCAGCCACCCCTTTGAAATCATTGCCTTCCTGGTGGGATATGGGTAAACTCTTCTGGAACTGCTGGGATTGACTTACACCTGCCATGGCATCTTCCGTGGCACTCTTAGAAGTATTTCCCAGCAGAAGAAAAGCAGCTCTAAGTGGTTGCTATGTGACTTACCCAAAACAGAAAAAGAGGTCACACCTTCTCAGCACATTGGGGGTCATCCAGGGGCCACCAGTTAATAATATAGAGTACTTGGATAATGGTAAATATAGATAATTACAAGATAATTACATTTCTCATCATTTCAAAATGAAGCGTCTTTTCAGGAAGCGAAATTCCGTTTTCTTCTTGGTTCTACTACCTAACATCACTTTTAAGCTATGAGTTCACAGTCCATGTGAATTATCAAATCCACTTGAAGTATCTTTTTCAGACTAGATATTGTACCAGAGATTCATAAAATGTCTTAATGACTTTGCAGAGGGAAGAAAAACACTTAAAAATGAAAGATGTTAAAAGATGTGGGAAAAACATGAAAGCTGCCTCGGGTAATTTACACTGGAGGGGTGATGGCCACTTCATAAAACAGCAAGTCTGAAGGCCAAGTCATTTTTAGAGGATAGTGCAGCCAGCAGTAGCCAATCTACAGACACCTGAAGTGCACATCAGGGCATCTACTTCTGATTAGCTCTACTCTGGTCCTGTTAATTGAATTAACATATTAGGTGTAGCCCAGAAAAGCATTATCTCCTGTGGCTTAAGCAAAGGGAACACATGCAGTTTGTGTGCCATCACATCTCTCCATTATATAAACCACTGAGTAGTAACTGGTAATAATCCAGAATTTTGATGCAGTGGTGCCCAAATTACACATTTTCTGTCATGCCTATCATAGGATTTTTTAGTTAAGTATCTGTGCTCCATAGGCATGACAAAGTATCGGGTCAAAAGATTTTTCGTGCAATCTACCCTCTCTCTCAAAGGTGTTGACCTGCAACTCCATGCCTTCATAAATCAGAGGGATGCAAACATGCTCTGCAGACCAGTTTCAAATCTTAAATTTACACAAGAAGTAATCAGACTGATCTTGAATCCTGCCTGTCTGTAAAGAAAGTTAAATGGGATCTTTGGAAGAAAAATGGTATGATGCCATATGTTTGAAGATCGTTCTGCCTCGCTTTTCTGAGCCTGGACTAAAGAATTGGGGTGCAACATCTTCCTGCTAGGAAGAGGATAAGAAAGCACCTTTGGAAGCAATTGGTTCTGTGTCTGAACCAAAGCAGCAGCTCTTGCCTGATGCTGATCAGTACTTAATGTATCAGGAACTATGCAAAAGCTCATTATTGGGCAGATGTAAGCAGCTTGCTTTCATATCCTGCTCCCCAGCAGTTAGAGACTGATTTACATCCTAGAACACGTGGTTCAATATCCTTTTCACTATGTGTTGTATTATATATAACATCAGGTATTTCTGATTTCAATATAAACATCTAAATCTGAATCCTAAATCTTGGGCCGAACAATTTGCTCCGGCAGATGGGCCCACAGTTAAATCATGTGTTGTGTAAAAAAAGCATTCCCATCTATCAGTGCTGAATTTCATACCTTTAACTATCAATTTAGGCGACGCAGGAATTCACTTAAAACATTTCTTCCCAGTGTAATAGACCCTATATGTGAAGTTCATGCTCATATGGCAATCAATTGTATTTACAGTTATAAACTCAATTACCCTGCAGTACCACACTACAGTACCTGCAGCTCATGTTAATGTGGATGCAAGGATTAATATTAATGAGGACTGAGAGATGGGTGAAAATAATAATAAATGCAAACATTCTGGTTAAATAGGAGGAGGCTGTGAAACCAGCTTTGGAAAGGAGCAACTCCTTTCCATTTTCATTGGCTCATATCATTAAATTAGGGGCATGACTCATCCATCATTTCAGATTTCAAGCAGCACAACTTTGATTACAGGACAGTTCCACTGATAGAAAAGCCAAAGTGATATAATTGTGGGACAGATATCTCATTTTTAAAAATGTCTTTGTTCTATGTACATGCAGATTACAGAAATGTTTTATGTTACAGTTTGCCAGACTGCATTTTATTTGCTGAAGAGAACTAACTGAAACTAAAGGAGCTGTTCTGAAGTTGAGAGTGTGCACAGGCTCCTGCGTAAATGCTTGGAGAATACGCTACCTTTCCATATTAATTTTAATTCTGTAGATAATATTTGCTTGGCAAATCATGAATTTTAAATGTATATTTATCATCTCAGAATGAAATTTAAATGGCAGCACATACCTCCTCTTTTGGTCATAGGGTAAGTACTCATTTTGATAAATCTAAGTTTCCTGTAACTAGTTAGCAGAGTAGCCAACATATTTATCTCACAAAAGTGTCCTCAAGATGAATGTGTAAATAGTTTGCACTTCTGTGGTGTGTGCAGTCCACATAGTTATTAATATTTATTTCACATATTAGATAAAATGTTAAAATACTTTTTCTCCCAATCATACAAAACTCAAATTCTTTGGTTGTTTTCTTTTTTTTTAATTAATTGTTATTTTAAAATTTCTAAACTACAGTTAAATCTAGGGAAAATCCATTTCATTCCTGGCTCTCTACAAGCATGGAAAGATGTCAAGCTTTCCAGTGCTGCTGTTGATAGCAGGAAAACCAACACAATCTGGGCAGAATCATCACCATAAATAAAAGAGTAATGTTTTGATTTTGTGCTATAAATAATGAAATAAGCACCTGATTTTTATCCAAAAAATTAAGAGGCATAATTAATTCAGGCATGCTTCAGGGTAATTGTAACATGCACTCTTTGTTCTTGTGTTTTATGTTCTATTTGACTTGGTTGCTAGGACGTTACTGCAGAATAAAACACATTGAGATCAGCAGCGCCGGGTGCTGAGGTTCAACGTGGCATCACTTTGTGAGCTTCACTTCTCCTTCAGAACCTGATAACTCTGCCAAGCTTGGTGTGACCCCAGCCTCCCACACCAACAGGTTTTCATTAGGTGGAATGAAAATGAATGAATGAATGAATGAATGAGAGACTCCTGCAGGCCTGGAGGGAGGGCAGAGGTGTGGGTGCTTATCCCCAGCCCAGGACTGGGATACAGCTCTTGGGGACACCTCAGCAGGAAGAATATGATGCCTACACTCCTCAGAGGGTGAAGGAAGAGCAGCTAGTGCTGAGGTTGAAGAACCAGAGATATCTCCCTGACACCCAGAAGCTTTTGTCTGCCCTTTGGAGAAGATGCTACAGTACAGCCCAGAGCAAGAATGAGTGAGTGGCCTGGGCTGAGAAAGTTCCTCAATCACCTTCAGTCCTTTCTGAAATATAAATACTCCACTGTCCTCCTGGAAGGAAGCAGTTCTGCTCCAAGAACTCTGTTTCCTAAAAGCTTTATATTCCATCCAGCATACAGCTGTTACCTTTAGGTCAGTAGGAGTAGGTGAATCTCCAATTCCAGCCAACAAATTTCATTATTTTCCTTTCCTGTTTTCCAAGTGAATATTCATTATTTTACCAACTTCTGCTTCTTTGCTAGCATTCATGAAGCTGCTGAATCATTGCAATCTACTTTGACTCATGCTTACTAGCAACTGCAGACCAACTCCTGAGGAGCAGAAGGGATATGAAATCTCCTACAGTCTCCACAGTTATGGCTCTCTTAGCTGATGAGTTAGGAGGGAAAAAATATCTGTCACACATAGGCAGTTCTTTTGTGACTCTTACAACTAATTATGCCAAGTCAGATTCACACAGGCAACAGCACATCATAAAAGTGGTTGATTTTAATTGTATATCAAGGAAACTACTCTAATGTAATAGTCCCACTTCCAAAGCCCACATGAAGCAAACTAAGTGCAAAGAATCTACACAACTGATTATATTACATGGTTTATCATAGTCTCAAAGTGCATCAGGTAGGAAACAGACACAATTTGTGTGATAAAATTATCAGCAAAATTTAATCTCTCGTGTGTGAACACATGAATCCTAGAATCGGTCTGCACGAAAGCTAACAGAGGCAACCAGGGATTATGGGGAAAAGCCTTGGCCATCAGATGTAGCTGCAGCTTGTTCTGCTCATAAGAGAAAACTCAAGAGCTGAGGCTTGAAGAATCACCACTGAATGCTGCAGGTGAGAGCACTCCAGCTCAGTCCACAGTGCCTGAATCTATTATCATGCAACACTATAAAATCAGTCACAGTCTACTCCTCACTACATACCTGCTATAGCATCTCCACAAATCCTGTCACAAGAAGACCAAAGCCCTCAGAATGCATGCACAGCACCCTGCTGTTCTGAGCAAGTCTCTTTACCTTACCTTTGTCTTATCATCTCTACTTTTAGAGTAACTTTCAGAGGAAGAGAAGCTGAAAGCAGTGCCTTGCACAGATGGCCATGTCCAGATCTCTCTTGTAGCTTTGCCCCTGCAGAGCAGGTTCCTCATGCACTGTGTGGAGCTCACATCTGTGCAGTGGGAATTAATGCTAAAGAGGCCTTATGTCAAAACCTGGATATATTTCTTCTCAACATACCATGTCTCTATTCCTCTTTAACTTACTAAATCTATTTTCTGTACTGAGTTCAAGCCAATTGTAAGGAATCCTATCTTAAAGTTTAACCGTCCATTCCTGTGTCTGGAAAAGATGCTATTTCTATGACTGCTCCAGTTCAATCTCATCTCTCATTTATTGAGTCTAGTTTCCCTTTTGACCCATGTTTTGTCTGTTATCTCAGTTTCTCTCTGCATACAGAAAATACCCTGGCACAGAGGTTCTGCTCTTCAGGTATGCCCATGGAGGGTGTGCTGTCCCCCTGTGAGCATCCCTCTGCAGCTCTGGGGAAGTGGGCACAGTAAGAACACCCTCTGCCAACGTCCTGGGAGCTAACCCCCCCAAAATGTGCCGATGGCTCTCAGATTTGTCTCATGGGCTTTGCCCTAAACTCAGTCTCCCAGTTTAAGGATAAAACTTCTCACTCAAAGAAATGAATCTACTGCTTTAACCCAACATTTCCTTGATTGGGTTGAAAGATTAACTGAAAACTGAGCAGGAGTTTAACCTGAGAGACTTACTATGCACTGAAAGGTACCTATTATATTTAATTTTAGATATCATGTAAGAGAGACTTTGCATTTGCTGAAGTCATCTCCTTCCTTCTCTGTGCTGTCAGCCAATATTCTGAGCAGTCCAGTAATGGTTTAGCCAAAACACATTCGTTAAATTGCAAGACATATTTTTTTTATGCATACTCCACTTTCTATTTTGAAATGACAATATAAACCTCTTTCATGTAGCTGAAACATACCCTTTCGTCTCTATACTTAACTCACCCAAATTATACCTGAATGCTTGCAAAGAACTTTAGGAAGAATATTGGTCTATTCTAAGACTTGAAGGAAATAAATATTGTGAAGTATGGTTTTCATTCCCTTTGTTCTGAAGTTTTATGACTAAGTGCTGTGCTGGTAACAGAGGTTTATCAGGAATGCCTGACTTGTCCAGATCTTGAACTCTAATAAAATAATTCAGCAGAGCAAGAAAAGGGGGGAAAGGGGTAGGGAAAAAAAAAAAAAAAAAGAGTAGGCTAACTACAATATACAAAAAGTCTAATTGTTACTTGTAACATACGGTCAGTATTTCCATCACAGCTGTAATATAAAAAAAAGCTGATGTTGAGCTGGTAACATCTGCTGTGTATCCCATGATTTCTATATTCCTGTTCACACTAGCTAGGGCTCTGGCCTTAATTATTTAGGCTTGGATCCTACTGGTTTTGGTTGTTTTTTTTTTGTTTTTTTTTTTTTTTTTTTCTCTAAAGACAGATGCTCTTATTGAAAAATACATCTTGCAGAGTTGATTGACATGGACAAATAAGGTCCCTAAGACTGCTACTAGAGAACATGTCCTTGGCTCCTATTCTACAAAATACACAGAAAGAGGTAATTTGCAGCTGAAATTCAGTAGGTTATTCCTGATAATATGATAGTAAACAATTAATTAGAATGGTTTGCAATAAAATCTAGAATTATGGAAATCTAATGTAACTTGGAGCTTCATTTAAAGAACACCCTGTTAGTGGCCAAGCATGCCAACCTCCCTGCATGCTCCACTGGCAGGAGTGTTCCCAAAGGACACAGTACTCACTTCTGAAATCTCAACATAAGAGAGGCAGGAATAATTTTAAAGCAGCTCAAAAAATAATACTGCAGGCAACTAGGCTGTACATAAATAAATATTTAGCACAAGCAGATTCAATTGCAGTAACTACAAAATTAAATTGAAAAGGGAACTCCCAAGATCTTCTGTGTGGAAAGAAAAATGCCATGGCTTGAACACCTAAAGCATCTCTCTCTTTTCCTTGTTGACAGGAAGTAGCTAACAATTAGGAGTGTTCATCAAGCCTGTCTGGTTACAGGTATCCTACCTGAAGAGGTGCTCATCCCATCCTCCATCTACTCACCACTTCCCTCTGCTGCAAGTTGCTATCCCTTCTCATCTGCTTGCTCAGCTGCTTATATAATTGCTCCTCACCTCATTTCAGCAACAAGGAACCATATTAATAAGGATTTAGTCCTGGCACTGTTAAAGTAACCTGCCTTGCCCCAGCTAAAAGAGGTCAAGGCAGAAGACAAAATGTTAGAGGTGACAAGAATTTGGGGAGGGGATGAGGGAACACACACAGGACAGAAGCTAAAGACCATCTGTGCACTCACGGAGTAGAAACAAAGAGATATATAGCTTTGGGTATGTTAACAAAGATCTCCCATTGTCCTCAGCAGAGCAGAAATGAAAACAAGTGAATATATGAGTCACCAAACGCTCATAAGACTGTTTACACAGGATAATTTGGAAAACATATCAAGCCTGGGTACCTATCTTAAAATGAAACAAAACAGTATCT
Source organism: Cettia cetti (assembly GCA_013401135.1). Lineage (NCBI taxonomy): Eukaryota > Metazoa > Chordata > Aves > Passeriformes > Sylviidae > Cettia > Cettia cetti. Next base: position 14,550 of record VZUI01047982.1, on the reverse strand, counting down.
TTGCCATCCCTAACTGACCTGTTTTTCTCCTATGATGAACTGTTACTGGAACAATGTCTTTTGGTGCATCCACTCTGCATCCCTTCTCTGAATTTCTAAATTGGCTGAACTGAATGCCAGCAGAACACCAGCCAAGAGTGTTGCACGTCATAAGGTTGCTATATCATAAAAATAACTTTCAATGGGGATAGATTGTGAAACCTGAATTTACAGCTGGGCTATGTTTTCGTTAATGTAGCACTCTTAAATCTGAAAAACTGCTAAAATATAAACAATATGGGTTTTATTTATTTTTTTATTCCAAGTGTAAGCATTCAGTTTCTGAGGAAGCTGACCTGAACAACTCCAAGTAAGAACATATTCTTCTGAGATGCTACTGATGTATCACAAATTGGTTTAGAAACCCGCTACCTTTTATATTGTATGAGACATCCAGGGCACTTTATGAGCATACCTCTAAGAAACTTGGCAGAGGCTTTGAGAAGCAAACAGAACGTTACTTGGAAAACATTAATGACCTTTATAACATCTGGTGTTTGATCCCGAGGTGAACTTTGGGCAGCATCCACCCTTCAACTCTTCTGGTGCTGTCAGGAGGAGACGGGGAGGGTTTTCTCAGGTGGGGGTGCCAGGTGGTCCAGGTGCACTCAGGGAGAAGAAGGGCTGGCCTGCACCCACCATACTCCCAGTGCTAAGCCTTCAGCAGCTGAGCAGGTTGTGCCAGGATGCACAAACCAAGGCTGCTGGGACTGTGCTGTGACAGCTGCTGCACCCGAGGTGTCTCCTGCTGGGAGTCCCACCATGTCTGACCTGGTGCAGTTTAACTCCAGGAAAGAAATGACAGTGTCTCCTTCTTGCCTGAAGCTGAAGCTGTATTTCATGGGACTCTACCTTACAGACCCCATTCTGAATCGTTCACAAGGCCTACGCTTGGAAACAGAAACTTCAGCTGTGCAGAGAAGTCTAAGAGAGCCTATGGGAAAAAACCCAAAAGTTGGGACACCACTCTGTACCTGTGGGCCAGGTGTACTGGAGCTAGACCAATATTTAAAGAGAAAAAGATTGACAGTAGCAATTTCCTTGTCACTTTCTGCTATCCAAAGCCCATTACAAACAAGAAATCTGCCATAATGAATAAATCTTAGGTGGAATAAATGAATGAATAAACAAATGAATAAACAAATGAATAAATCTTAGTTCTTATTTAGGGCTGTCTCTTCACCCTCCTAAGCCAATGACTGTGGAGCTACTGTTCCAACCCCAAGTTCCACCATGCAATATCTCTTCAGTACTCTCCTATAGAAAGAGGGGGAAATGCAAGGGAAATTGGGTGGAAGCCACATGTTCAATTGTTTTTTTTTGCAACTCCTCTCTCTCGAGGATTTCAGTTCTCACTGTGAAGGAGGAATATTCCCCATACAATCAGATGCACCATTCACAACAGATAATTGTCTCCTTAGCTCATTACTCAAAGGCCTGTGTGCTGTCTCACATGCCTGATGCTCTTCAGCTCAGGAGCTGCCTCTGACACGGTGTACTTTCTCACACAGCTTTCAGGAAGGATGTAGGCTAGAAAAATCCATGTAATCTAACATAGCAGAAGCCACTCCAGAAATGTATATACAATGGATTTCCAAAGTGATCTCACAGAAGTACAGAGCTGGTTTAAAGCAAACAGAGCTTGTTTAAAGCAAACCTGCTTTGTCTCTGCAAAGCTAATGAGTGGATAATAAGTCAGTGCATTTCCATTGCCACTTGGTGTCCCCAAACTTATTAGCAGCTCACACAAGCTTGGCAGGACAGGTACAAGCTGGATGAATAAATGTGATTTGATGCTTATATTTTGTTTTGCCAAAAGACTGTGCTGACACTAGCTAATCTCAAAATGTGTGCCAGGCTCAGCCTGCACCTCCCGCAGAGGTTGCTAACTGCAAGAGTTACACAATGCCTTTGCACTGCAAAGTGGGTTCTCAGGTCCACCAGCCCTCCAGAGGATGGGGAAAACCCTAAATGCCAGGAATACCTGGGTTTTTGTGTTACAGGCCCAAATAGAAAGCTCAGTCCTTCAGCACTCCTTCCTCCTTGCCCATCCATACTGCAGACCTAGTTAAAGCAGTTTTATCATCTCTGTGATTAACCCTTAGGAGGTCTATGCATCTTATGACAGGGATGACTACTAATCACAACTCCTAAGCTTCCCCTTTTCTCCCATTTTTCAGGATCTGCATTTGCTCTCCGCACAGCTTCAAAACAATGTCAGTGTCCTCAGTGCTCTAAGCACCAGGGAGGCGTGCAGCAAGGCCAGCACTCCCCCACTTAATCAGCATTTGGGCTCCAAATTCCACGACAAGTCTCACGTATCACACTTCCCTCAAGAATGTGAGCAGGCAAGTTGGCCAGACAGCTCTGGCATTTGGACATGGGTATGGCCTGATCAACAGCTGAGTGGAGTCAGAGAGGCTCCTTCTGTTCATTACAACCAGTTGTAGGATGGGGGCCTGTGCAGCACAGATTTAATGCCATCTTTGCAGAGATCAGCCCCGCTGGCGTTAGCATTTGTCACCCTCAGTGACTAATTGCTCATTCTGTAAAACGCCACCGAGTGTGCATCTCATCCTGGTGAGTTACTGAGGATCCCCTGTACTGACCAATGTTGTCCCACCCAAACCCCCCAGACCAGTTGGAGCTACCTGGTGGTTGGGACAGGAGGCATCAGACAGCCCTTTGGGCTCTCACTCCTGCACTGACTTTCTAAAGGGCCACACTCTGCCTCCTGTTTATCCTGAGAGACATGCACCTCTATATGTAAATGGACACACTAAGAAGTAGCCAGAAAGGAAAAAAGAGCAGGAGGGAAGATTTCCTTCTGGTGGGTTATTTTGTGTAGTTGGCAGGTTCACTCTTGTATTTTCAGTCTGCCTTCACTTTGGTTCTAGTTCTTTCTCTGTCCTGCTCCTCCCCTATACACAGAGACATAAAAGCCTTAAAGAATAATTTGTGACTGCAAATGATAAGGAAGCCTACAGGTAACATGCTTTTGTAAGTGGCTGGATTGTAAGTTGACTGTGCTCTTTGAATACAGTAAACTGCAAAACAAAATCACAGGTGCTGTAAGAGCCTATAGATTGTTTTCTATAAGGCCATATTAATATTTTATACCACTGTCATCTCTGAGCCTTCTTGGCTGATTTGTTATCTTGCACAATCTGGAAGGAGTAGTTTGGCAATAAGACAGATCAGTGGGGGCAATGTGGAACAGCACTTCAGCAAGAGGTGTTGCACTCATGATGCAAATGAGTCTCTTGACCTTGAGCTTCCCCAAGTGTGTGGTGTCACTGAGTGGGTTCATGACAGGGTAACACCACACAAATGGCAGGGCTGGGACATGGATGAGCAGAAATAATCCTTCCTATATATTCTTTAAGCACAAAAGCCTATCTTATAATTACTAAGCATATGGCATTTTTAAGGCAGCCCTGGCTCCAAAATATGTTATTCTGAGATAACACAATATGACTCAACACAGCAGCAGGAGACAGAGGTGACATGTGCAGGTAAGTTGTCAAAACAGGTGACAGATGGAGTAGTGCTTAAAAACATTCAAGATATTCACTTCTTAGCTTTTCTCCAACATGCATCTCCCACACAGTTTTAAAAATTTACCTTGAAGTGCCTCTACATAATCTAATGTGATGAAAGAGAGAGAACACGAGTGAAAGAACGAATTGCAGAGTTGTTACAGATAATATGCGACATGCAGCAGATACCAGCACACAGCAAATAGCCCTGTTTGCTGACAACTTATATTGCTTTGGAATAGTTTGGCACAAATTGCCTATACGTGTATGACGTGCATTTTCTCCTTTTTCATACAGCTCTAGTGATTTGAAAGGCAAACTCCTCAGTGATCAAGGAAAATGAAATAAATCAGTTCATTACAACAGGATGAGATTTAGCACAAATCATCAGTGTATGCTTTCTTGTAGGACACGCTGTTCTTCTGCCCTTTAAAAGAAAGTGACATAACCCCCTGTTTACCTGATTGACATGATTTTGATATATTTCATGAATACTGAACTACACTATTCCATTTCTAATACATATATCACAAGGATCATTTTCTGCATTTCTTCATATCTGGAAAATAAATACTTTGAAATGGGATGTAACTTCACCCAGATCTGTTTACTGCTGTAATAGACCATTATTTGTTCTGCAGAAGCACCTGATATTGTAACAAAATCCACTCAGAGAGGAGTTCACCTGTCATCAGAGAAGCAATTACCACAGGATCAAGGGCCCAAACAGTCCAAAATACTTAGGCTGGAGAAATTTAAAGGTGTCCTGGAGGGTTTAGCTAAAGCTCTGTTTCATCAGGGATTTGTTTTATTTATTACTTTATTTATAATTATTAAAAGAAGATACTCCGCTCAGGATATTATGCATTTTGGTACAGATCTCCTGCAGTTGCAAATTTGAAAGTGGGGATTGGGGAAGGTGATATGTTCCTTTAAATAATCCAGCAGCTCTTTCCTGGTCCTCACAATGTGCTGTATTTGGGGGATCTCAGTTATATACCATTAGTGGCTGCATTTATGCTGTTTGAAGCCTGTTTGTATATGAAGAAAAAGCAGCAACAAAGGTAACATCCTAACTCAGAGGCATGGCAAAATGGAAAGTCATTCAGGAGAGGAAACACAAAAGCTGTTAAGTTTTGTTAGCAAAAGATATTGACTTTGTAAAGAAGTGTTGCACCTCAAGGAAACAGTACATCCTTGACAATGAAAGAAACAAAGAGCCAAGGAAAGGGATCTCTCTAAAATCTGGGTGTTTGTCTCCAGGTGGGTGTGTATCTGCTCTGCTCATCCTCATGCCACCCCATCTAATTAAAACACTCTGTAGCCATGCTATGGAGTGGCATCTGGCTGGCTTGATCATGGGATCCTGCAACCATCCAGTCATTCCCTCTTCAATGAGCAGTCAGAAAAGGCAGAATACTGCATTGTTCAATGAATCCTGTTTTAACCACTCCCTAGGTGGGATTCTGTGAAAAATTACCTGTTCCCAAAACCACTGGCAATTGTTTTTGTCAGTGAACTCTTGCCACTAAAAACAGAAGCAATGGGGACAATGGTGCAAGGCAATTTCTGGTATGTGGCTGAATTATGGAAAGTAACAAAAGTGGCAGAGACCCATGAGCATGCAAAGGGCAAAATGGAGCAATGTCAGAGCAATTGCTGCAAGGTTGATATGATCCTGTTCCTGCACACTTCCATGACAGAGCCTATGACTGATGCAAATCCAGGAAGCAGGAAGGAAAAGGCCATTTGTGCAACATCTGCCAGGCTCCCATATGGCAAGTTCCAAACTCACTATTGCCTGATGACAGCATGCAGATTAGGGCATCAGTGTGGCTTGAACTGGAACTGATCTTTCACTGACTTTTGAATAACTTCATGGCATTAGGAGGGGCGTAAAATTCATCTTCCCATCACTGTTGGTCCCTTGCCCATAAAAGTTATTCCAAACTCAAGAGCATTAAGGAAGGGTATTTTGAAAACTCATAAAGAGTTGAAACTATTTGGAGCTTTTATTTATAAAATCCACACTCAGCATAGTGCTAGATACTTAATTCAGCTCTTTTGTAACTATGGATCCTTTTTGTGCATTGTATAAAGATATATGTGAAGCCTTAGATAAGACTACCAGTAGCATTTTTTAACCCTTGTAGCATTAAATCCTTAGCTCTGAAACAATTATTTCCATCTGTTCAGATCAGAGCACTCACAAGGACAGGGAAATTTTCACCACCTCACTTAGGGAAACCAAAGAGCAGAAAGGTGATTGGGAAACCAAGTCCCTTGACTTCCACACCACATCTACAAAACCATTCTTTTAATGGACAATCTGAGGTACTGACCCCAAACACTGATAATGTAAAAGCTATTTACATCTCATGTTACATCTACACTTTTAGTACGACTGAGCAACCTGCAACAACCAACAGGGGTGAGCAAACCTCATCTGTCATCATGCATGTTCCCCTCAATCTTTCATTTAAATTTCCCTTGCCTGGGAGATTGATAACTGGTGTTTGTGCTGCTCCCAGGGACTGGAGTGGCACAGTGTTATGTCAGCCAGAGACAGGCGAGCTTGTTGGGCATCATTTGGTACTCAATGAAACTTTGTAAGTTGGAAAGTTTCATCTGAACTAGAGCATAACTGAGTTTGTCTTCCTTTAAATAGAGGCTGATAGAGAGAGTGACTAGAGGGAGAACTGGGGGAAGGAAAAAGACAAGAAAGAACCCACCTAGTCTGCAGACCTGATGGTAGTGTTTGTTTTTTTTGTTTCAGGAGTTTCCTGTCAAGACTTGCTGACACATGAGTTCTGTTGAGTCTTACAGTGATGATTTAAGATGTTACTACATCCCTTGCTCTCCCCCCACTTCTGCTAAAGGTTATAGCCTACAAACCAGGATTGGCAGAAAAGAATATTTTTCTCTGTCTTGGCCATTCCAGTTGAAATTCTGGCATATTAGTTAAAATATTTTGATGCAAGTCAAAGGATGGGACTGGAAGGACTGTGGAGGTCACCTAGCTCACGCTTCTGCCTGTAGGCTGGATCAACTGTTGTGTCCCACATCAGATTGGTCTCACATTGTCTTAAACACCCCCAGTGTTGGAGATACTGCAGCCTGTGTGATCCATGCAGCTAATGAAAATACTGAGAAGTACAGGCCTACAGCAGGCTTCCACAAACACCCACTAATGTTTTTTTGCTAGCAACTATAGCTTTTTGACATTTTTCAACCAATTTCCTAATTTCAGATGCAAATAGCATGTAGGATGATGTCAAAAACCTTCCTAAAACTCTTCAGGCCTAGTCCTCTTGAGAAACACACCCTATTTGCTATGCTGCAGCCCAGTGACATGACCTTCATTCCCAGAAGCCCTGTGACTACTCTCTTTCTTACAGGAACTACAAGGAAAATTGTTAGGCCACTGATGTCCCAGCTGCATCTCATTTTCTGCATTGGTCTGTCTAACTGCATCCCATTCCACTTACAAACCATAAATCTTTGATCCTAAGACCATTTCTCTTCCTTTTCCCAGTGTTTGAAGTGAAACATTTGTGATTTAGTTAAACTGGATCTTTACTATCCTTCCTCTCTTTTGTTTGCACAGGAACTCTGCAACTTGTGCTCTTAATACTGTTCTTGAAGGAGCTCCTAGATCTGTTTGACTTCTTCCTTGGACAAGATTTCATGACCACACTGATATTTACCTTCCTAAAACTTTGAGGCTACATAAAGGAAAGACAGTTCCTGTCCTTCAGCTGCAACCCATGTTCTATTCCATATCTTACACACAGAAAATGTTATAGCATATTTCAGTACCTGCCTAAATCATCTGCTTCCTTTATTTTCCAGTGACTGGCTAAGTGTCTTACTTCTCTGTTTCTAACAGGGCCTGTGCTCTAGAGGTGTTAATTGGTTGTTTATGTAGAACGTTATATCCTGGATCTTCCTGGTTGCCATTGCAAGCTCACATGGTGACTGCTCAGATCTTTTTCCCCCTGGTAATTTTTACAGGTCTCTCACTCTCTCTTAAGCTGGCCCTGAGAGCAGCTGTGCACATCCTTGAGACCCAACACGTCCCACATCCCTGTGCTCCTGCCAACATGTGCTTCTGCAGGCTCTCTGGGTAAGCTGCAGCAGCCACAAGCCCCTGGGGCTCACAGGCAGTCAGGAGACTCACACCCCTTGCTCTGTAAAAACACAGAAATGAAACCTTTCTTGACAGGGTTTGGGCTAAATTACAGGAGTGAGACCTTGAGAAGACCTGGGTCCCCTGCAGCACTTGGTGCTTCTAAGCAGGGGGACAGGAGGGTGGGCACTGGCAGAGCTGGGTGTGCCCCTTTCCAGGGACATGCCCCTCCTCTGTGAGACACCAACTCAATCCTGTACTCAGCTCCCTCCCTCATAGAGGTGTCTATTTGAGGTCACACTGAGTACCTTCCTTTGCCTCCATAAGACTTTAGCTGTCACAGGAAGCATCCTCTCCCTGGGGTGACTTTCCAGCTAATATTCAGATGTGGCAGTCCATGTTTATTTCCCAGGCTCTGGGAGCTGCTCAGGTGATTTCTGGGTATTTTGTGTGCTGCCACATTGCAGGTTTTCATTAAATGCCAAACAGAATTTGCCTTCCCTGGGAGATGAACTAAAATGATCTCTAGACGTATTGGTATGCACAACAAAACTTTTACATCACCATTACCAAAGCAGAATATTTCTGTTCCTATTATTTCAAGTTGAATAATTTAATGCTCACCCTTTTTAAATTTACCACTTTTAAATTAAAAACTCATTAAAATGTTTCAATAACAGTTAATATTAGCATAGCAATAAGACATACCAAGTGGGCATTACCAGGAGATAATTGACCTGATCTGTAAATTGGTGCCCTTGGCTTTACCTCTGGATGTCAATCAATTAAAGCAGTCAATCATCCCTGAGTAGTGCCTGCCTCAGCATGTCTTATTGCTTAATCATATAACTGTTGAGCTAATACCATTCATATTTCTGGACAAAAAATTCCACTAGGAATTCCCATTTGTTATCACATCAAAATTAACAAGATCTTGAAATGCATATTATATTATTCATAGCATAATACTCTGCCAAATGGAAAACATAAAAATATATGTCCCCTTCTTTTTTTCCCTTTTTTTAAAGCCTGCCGTTGTTAATTAGCCATTCTTTAGGATGATCAAGTAATTGAGATACAGGTTTTAGATCAGGTTCACAGGGAGTATGTGGTCAAGTTAATGAGTCATGAAGAGACTAAAATGTCACTGTATAGAAAACTGACTTCTGCTCAGCTGATATTAATTGCAGTGGCACCGGTGAAGTCAATAGCTCTGTGCCAATTTACTGCAGGTGAAGATCAGGCCTTATGTTTACAAGAGTGTGGAATTTAGTGAATGACATTTAATCTTCTATATAATGAAATTTAGTACGTGTAATTTTTTTAACTCTTCGGATTCTGCCTAAAAGATTTTGCTTTCATGAACTGTTCTACTTAAGCTAATGACTTGGCAAAAAATCACATGAATAGAGAATTAAATGGATCCGCCTGTGCCAGTTAAAGCTAACAGATCCAGACCCTTTGTAAGTTGAAAGCTGACTATATATGTTAGAAGAATCCTTGCCTTCAGGACAGCCATGCAAGCAAAGGGAGCACAGGAGCTCAGTCCTGCACATATTTATTTGTGTATATTGTTTACTGGAAGGGGCTTGTGACTGTTGAGCTAACATATATACACATGACCAGGATGAGGGCCTAGCTTCCTTTTTAAATTCAGAGATGCAAATGTGTCTCATTTTGAACACTAAATAGGGTGTAAATCAAGTAGGCTTGATCATTATTGAAGTGCTGAAAAGCTATCATTTTGAAAGGAAGCATCTTGCTATTTTCTCCATAACGAAGCAGCAGACGCAACATTATTAATGATAACTGTGTCTGGATTGTGCATTCAACCAAGATAAGAGTCAACATGTTTGGTAACATCAAAGAAAACCTGATACCTCAAGTATAAGAAGATTAGTATTTACAGTGATCTGTAGGGTTGGCATTTCCAAGAAGTTGAACAGACAATGCCAGGAGGGACAATTAGTAATAAATTGGCACTGGGATTCTCTCCTGTGCTTGAAATCTGGCACTGAGCATAAGCACACGTTTGAACATTTTGTTTAGACCTTCCTGCTGCATCCAGAGTGGGGCTCAGCAGAGTGAGAGTTGTTACAACATGCTGGGAAAAAGGAGACAGGTTCTCTCATTGGCACTGAAAGGTGTCAGGTATTTTGTACAAAGGCTTCAAGGACAACATCTCCATCATGCTCTGTGAGACTCACCCAATCCTTTCGGACATGCCACTGCAAATCTATCGTGTGAAAGTTCAGGGATCCAGAGATTATTCCGCAGAACATACGGTTAGGCCATAAACCATCCTAGAATCACATGGTACCTGCTCACAGAATGAAGGGCTCTTTATGTTAATCCAGACTTATTTTTCTTAGAGACACAGTAAAATAAAAAAGAAAATTTCATTGTATTCACATTTACTTCTGATACCTCTGCACTGGCCTTACTATGAAAAATACAGATAGATCCCAAGGCACCCTTATGTGTAGCTGTAGTTGCTGGAATGTAAAGCCCTGATTGGGGATGGGAAATTAGCTAAATACTGCACACCAGATATTTTTTCTTTATTTTAAGCGGCACTAGAAATGGTGAACACATTAAAATAATTTTAAAAGTATCCAGGAAAACAGGAAAGAATAGAAAATTTCTACACCTGAAGCTTATCTTACTTTTGTTTGGCATAGCTCATTGTGAATGAAGTCAAATCACCTTTACATGTTGATAAAGGTGAAACTAACCCACTGGAGATGGAAACCTAGGAATATTTCTGCTAAATTTGACATTTGCACCTCACATTATTATTGAATGCTTTTATTATTGGATTACTTTCACCTCATACCTCACTGAAATCAATAGGAGGTATTGATGGTATCGAGCACTGGAAATTACCTTTTGATGGAACATCTTTACAACATGAAATGGATCTTCATGATATCTCTCTACAATAGATAAGTGTCACTGGATCCAGTTACAGATGAGAGAAAAGTTTAAGTGACATGGACAAGGTACACGCTAGAGGTAACCAAATGCACATGCAAGAAAATTCCCTTTTCACTAAAGGATAAAAGTCAAATAATTGGTAAATACACAGCATTGATTCTCCTTTTCATGTCCCTTTAAAAAAAAAAGATGAAGTATAATGACCAGATGTGTCAATGGGAAACCTAGAAGCCTCTAAAAACACTGGCTGCACTATTAGCAAGCCATATTTATTTCCTAACCCCCCCCCCCCCCCCTTTCATTTAGGTCAAAATTGCCAAAGTTTTTCAGAACAAACCCCTTCATAATAAAGAAATTATAAAGAAGTAGCAATGGGTTAATGAAGTTAATGTAATATGGGCCCATAAAGGATCACAAATCCCTACAGTTCTGTATTAGAGGAGGAATTATGTATATAACTGCTTTTAATGTGATTTGCAGACAGAAACAAGGACATTACTAGTTTGCACAAGCATTTTAATTCAAAAAAATTTCATGTTAGACAAATATTTTAAAAATACTTCATGAAGAGACTATTGATGTTTCCTTTTTCATCAGCAACTGAGCATGAAGAACAGGAACAAAGTTCATTTAAACTCTGGCACAGCACTAACTTCAGAATGCCTGAAAGGTTTATATCAGGTTTCCCAGATTATATAAACTACAAAGCCACAATTGCACAACTCATGGCTCTTTCCAAGATGATCCCAGTTACACAGTTATTACTCTTTGTTTCTTTTTGGCTGAAATATATTTAATATTGTTGGTGCAAAAGTGTGTTTATCTAGAAAAACAGCTATTCTCATTAATAAATAGGAAAAAGAAAAGAAAAAAGAGGAGAGGAGAGACAAGAGAAAAGACAGAAAAGAGAAAAGAGAAAAGAGAGAGAAAAGAGAAAAGAGAAAGAGAAAAGAGAAAAGAGAAAGAGAAAAGAGAAGAAACTAACAACTTATAATGATACAATTTTTCACTTACAACTGAAATATAAGATTCAGAGTTTGCATTATTAAAAAGAATTCTGAGGAATTTATTTTGAAATACTGGTATAACATATGAATTTTTGGATTTGAAACTCATGTATCATAATGTGTCTTCATCACTGTAGCTTTAAGAGCTCCTGGGAAATGCAGTATTATCAGCATCACTGCACACCATAACATCTTGGTCTAGGCGTCGTGGGGGTGATGGGTCAAACCTTTGCCACAGTTGAGATGTTTGGGTGAACATCCCACAAAATCAATATGAACATTTGGGCCATATCTGAACAAAACAGCAGTAGTTCATTTGCAAAACTCAGCTGAAGGGTATGTTAAGAACAGCATTTCTCACATGAGGTTTCAGTAATTCTGCCTTTGTTATGGATATGTCTGTAACAGCCCTTTGGTATTTGGGTAGAAATCCAAGTAGAGTGTTCAGAAATGTGTAACATTTAATATGAATCAAAGTACCCAGATAAAAAAAAAATAGTTTGGCCCTTTGCTGCTTCTTAGGTTTCCATCTATTAACTGACCAGGTTTCTCCAGCTGCCAGCACAAGTTACATTGTTTAAATACAACAGAGCATTTCTGGGGAAATCTGGTGCTGACCATCTCATTAAACCTCCTTATTGGACAGTTTAGGAGCTCATCACATTTGACCACTTTATAAAAGATGGACCCAGTGCCAAAATGCTTGACTAAACGCCTTCAATTAATGAGATAATACAAAATCTAACTGAACTTTACTGCTTGAACCTTTCCCCATGGCAGGGTCAAACCAGAACTCAACTTAAACATCCTCAAATTTCAAAAGCACTTGGATTCAGCTCCAATTTTGGATCTAAACTGGATGGCTTTGATCCACTTGTTACGAAGTCTGATCTCATCCTGGATAAGAAGTAGCATTACTCAATAAAGAGAGTTAATACTGGAACTGTGACATTGGGAAAACCTGCTTGACAAGCAAGCTTGTTTAACCAACAGAAATAGGTTGCCAGGATCATGAGCCAGGGAACAGTTTAACAAAAATCAATGAAGAAATTACAAGTGACTAATAAATTCACACAATTAGTATAAACAGCTGAAACTAGAGAAGAACCAGAGATAGAGACTGTAAATATTTTGCACAGGGGGTGGAAGTTTGCCATTGCTGCACCTGTAAAACCACAACCTCATCGACTTTCCTAAAGTGATTGGGTTCCACCTGGTTAAAACCCAGGGGATTTAACAAAATCTGCAGTAGATGACTGTTTATGATTTAGTTGCTAGTCTACTTTCCTTTGCAGGTTTGACTTTAATCTGTTTATCATCACCTAAATAGAAGTGTCTGACAGAAGGTCTCTCTTTTTAACACCACAATTGCACCTCACGAAGCCAGAGCTTGAACACAGTAAGTCACAGAAGAAGCAAGGAAACAGAGATGCTCTGATCCTAAGCAGAGTGGTGGTTTACTAGAAAGGCGTTGCACAGATGACAAAAGTAAAAAGCTAACTTTTCTTTTGAAGAGTTTGAGGTTTTTGTCTTCCTGCAGCACTTATGGAAATCAATGAGGAACAGCTATGGCATGAGCCAAGGCATTTTGTTCTTTCGTCCTGTTGGCAGGTCAAGGTGCCAGCAACAGTTAAGAGCGAGAATTCTTCTGTCCTACAGGTGTTCCAACACAGTAAGTTTGATTTGTTTGTGTTCCTGACCCTTAGGTCTCCATGCTGTAACAGAGGCTGAGCGACATTTGCCTTGATTGGAAGAATGGAGAAGGTGACCACAATGGACAATTTGCTCAGTAAAAAGACAGCATTCCATGCAGAACTCCGTTAAATGTGAGATACTTTTTAATGTCGTTTTGGCCTCCATTGGATCAATATTTCACCGAGGCTGTGCCATCTACATTTAGGTGGCCCCTCCCTTTGTGTGACCCGTGGTGTGCAGGGACCTGCCCTGTGGAGATGCCAATGTCTCACCCCACAAGGATGCAGCAGCTGAGTGCTGATCCCTGCTAGCCTGTTAGGTCAGCATTATCCTGCAGCAACAGCAGGGCTGGGACGGCCAGGTACCTGTTACTCAGCAAGCCACACCATTGCAATTAACACAGAACAAATCAGTGAATAAAATGACTGCAGGCACTAAAACGTAGAATGAGGTAAAAGTAAGATGACACTCTGGTTGCAGCACACTTGAGCAAAAGAAAAATATTTGCTATATTTATTTCTAAATGCATTCTGTTTATATTTCTCAGCCTCTGGAAATTTGAAGGAGCCATATATCAGCTGTTTCTGAAGCCCTTGGTAGCGCTGGATATACCCATTGCACGCTCTCCTTATCTGGACACTTCCATCTCATGTACCCAACACCATCTCTGGAAGCTTTCCCCAGCTGATTTAGTAACAGCTGAAACTTGCTACCAGTCATCAGGCAAGTTTGCTTGGATCATATGGCAGAGTATGGCTCAGAGCTGCCTGGAACATGTTCAGGGATGCATGGAGCCTGTGGGGCCTTCCCCAGACCCAATGAAGGGAATGGGGACCTGTGAACAGCACTGCCCACACCTGAACAGCACAGCCCAGCCCTGAACAGCACTGCCCACCTGAACAGCACAGCCCAGCCCTGAACAGCACAACCCAGCCCTGAACAGCACTCCTCACACCTGAACAGCACTGCCCACACCTGAACAGCACTGCCCACCTGAACAGCAGAGCCCAGCCCTGAACAGCACTGCTCACACCTGAACAGCACTGCCCACACCTGAACAGCACTGCCCACCTGAACAGCACAGCCCAGCCCTGAACAGCACTGCCCACACCTGAACAGCACTGCCCACCTGAACAGCACTGCCCACACCTGAACAGCACTGCCCACACCTGAACAGCACTGCCCACCTGAACAGCACTGCCCA
>VZUI01047980.1:0-19315 GCA_013401135.1 Cettia cetti | reverse complement strand
ATCTGGTCTTCCTTTTAGAAATCTATATAAGTTGTAGGAAAAATTAAACTTCCTCTTTTCCCGCTTCGACTCCGTGGTTATCACTGCGTCTCCCTCGGGACAATATTGCGCAACACAGAACAAGAAGAGGTTCCATTGTTTAATATTATTAATTTTCTATGCTTGTGAATACTTTGCTTGTTAAATAAGCAGAGTTTTTTCCACTTTTCTCAAAAGATCTCTTTTCTCAAACATGTTGGGGGAAGAGCTGCTTGAATTTGCTTTCTGGAAGGACCCCATCAGAAGACTTTGCCCCAAATTTGCCCTAAACCAGGACACTGTGATAGTTTATGAATATGGAATGATAGGAGGAAAGGAAAAGAGGCAACCTCATTTTGCTACCTGGAGCTGTATGTGTGCAAATATCTGTTCTCCAGAAAATGCTTGTAGGTTCTCTGGTCTTGAAACCCTACCCAGGCACTGGCAAGTGCTGTTGTCAATAACCTTCTGTATTCACTTTTCTTGTTATTAGATCCTGTTGTACGATCTTTGTAGGCTTTCTGCACTTCCATTTTGAGGCATCTGAATTCTACCCACTGAAATACCATATGAAAATTATAGATATCCAATTTGGACTTTCACATTCTACACCATAACCCCAAGTCCAAGTGTCACTCACTTATAGGGATTCTTCATATTACCTAGATACAATTTAATGTATGTAGCAAGCAAGGAAGGATCATAGTTTTAGAAAATTTTATCATGATTAAGCTACACTGTCATCATCGTTGGGTCAATTTCAAAAATCCACCACTTAAACTTCATGATATACAGGGTGGCAAGTTGGAAGAATGGTCTACACCAGGTTATGAAATCAATGTCTCTTAAATGACTGGCTAAATGTGATAAAATAGTGTAAGAATAATCACAAACAGTCAGAATTCACACTTGTTTCTTTTAGATTTTCTTTATGATTGACATAAATCTTGTTTCAAATTTTCCTGAGCCTTGCCCAGCAGTTTTTTCCAATTTCAGATGTTTTAGAGGGGTGTGGTTAATGCAAGGGTATTTAAGGTGAAAGTAGCCTTCTCATTCCCAACTCTTCCTGACATGCAATACAATGCCAGAATCTCTGAGTTTTCACGTAATTTTTGAGTGTCTCTTCTAAGTCTTTCTTCTGCTTAGCAATGCTGTGAGGATTATATTCCTACTTCTTAGAGAGAGGTATTATTCCTTTACCCTTCTATTTGTGAGGCAGTTTCCTCTCTTTGCCATTGATTTGAGTCAGGAGCTGGAATGTACTCCAGCAAGAATCCATGAGTCAACAAAGTACTCCAGTTCTGATCGCACTATCAAACCTGACATCCTGTCACAAGTGAGAGCCTTAGACTAATGACACCCAGGGCTGCCACTATTGCAGATGATCTCACTATTCTAAAAGCAAATAAATAAAGAATTGTTTATAAGAAGGGATAAATCTATTTTTCCTGGAGCTTCTTTGGCCTGAGAAAAATCATTAAAAAAACCTGCTCCAAATGTTTGACAGTCATGAGAGGACAGGTCTCTGACAGAAAAGCAAAATGAACAGCATAAACTCCCCTCAGAAACTAGGAGCACTAAGAAATGAATGTCCTGGCTTTGATGCAATGGAAGAAGTTTCATGACCAGAAAACACAAATTCTCCATGTACCTTGCTGCTTTGTTGGAAAGATTTATTCCTGGTAGTATCTGAGGGAGGTGTGCAATTACAGCCCATCAATAAATTGGGAAGTGCTTCACAGCAGCAAACAAATAATGCTATAGATAGCAATACTCCATATTTCTCTAGCTTCTTTAATTTTTTAGCTTTTGAAAGTGTTTAGCATGGCATACTTTAAATGATCCTCTGAAATGCCTTCTAAACTAATGAGTAAACTGAGCCCAGTTCTAGAAAGGGAAAACTAGGTTCAAAATATTTGTATGATTTACCAAGATCATACTATTTATCAAAAGGAAGAGAACCAAAGTCACTGGATCCCAAATCTTTGTTTTTACCACTTGTGCCTGTGTCCTGTATTATTTTTAATCTGTTTCATAAACTATATTTGAAATGGTTTCAGGAACCACTGGAACCAACATTACACACTCTACAGAAATGTAGTCAAAATGTAATTTAGTAAAGGAAGTCAGCTGGAATGAGTCAGACCACAGTTTCAACTCAGCCTAATTACCTGGGTTGTTTTCCTCTGTTAGCAAAGAGCAATGATAGGTTTCACAGGAGTCAGATGGCAACTACAAAAATAGACCCTAGAAGTTGGAGTCAGAGAACTCAGTGTGGCTGACACTAGATGGTAATGAGATTAAATACTGCCTGTTCCCGGGGTATGGCTCAACAGTCCAGTTCCTGCTGAGGGAATTGTCATACACTAGTGGTACAAGTGGTCCTGCACCTAAACTGCAGTGGGATCCTCTGGTGTACAAAAGAACAATGGAACATGAATTGCAAAAGCTTGTAATCAAAGCACTGGTAATGACAACACAACACACTATGTTGATCTAACACAATTACGTGACTGATATGTGTAGCCTAGATGTGCGTAAAGCTTGTGCATCTAAAGCTCAAAGTGAGCTGAGTTGCATCGTGTTTTTCTTAGATAGTAAGTTGAGGGCTTATGCCCAAACTATCTCAGATTTCCTGTGTAATGTTTGTCATCTTACTTACATGTGGACACATGCTTTTTTGGAAAATTCTCAGCTTGATTTAATGGTAGTCAAACCCCTCGTTTTGAAAGTGACCTGTTTCCAAGCCAACACTCTTGTGAACTAAAGCTTGCAAAAAGGTATTCTAAAAGGAATCAAATGAAAAGCTGACTAAAAAAAAAAAGCACACAAGAAAAGAAAAAAAGACAGACGAAAACCAAGAACAATCAGATTTTTTTATATATTTAAATGCTAAATGAATGTTTTAGTATTTTGAATAGAAAAAATTTTGTTATCTTAAGGAAAGAATAGAAAATATAGCAAGACAATCAAGTTCCTGCTGTCAGAATCTGGTAATTCTTCCAAACTGTTTATGTTTATATTTATAAAGACTGTTGATTTTTACAAAATCCAGCTGTGCTACTAAATTTGAAGGGAAAAGTAAGGCTTTACCCTTATAAGTGGCAGCAGCGTTTTTTTACTCCTTATGAGTGGCAGCAGCATTCTGAATCATAGTAGCAATAAATTTTCTGATCCGGCTCAAAATTTCTACCCTTCCCACCACCCTCAGTTAATATGAAGCTTGGAGATCTTTCATAAGGCTAATTTATGGACGACTAAAATACATTTCGGAGCCAGAAGTAAAATATATAGAGTGGAAATCCTTTGGCTACTGGTGCCTACCTAAAATGAATAGAGATCTGGCTGTAAACCAAATGCAAACAGTAACTTTAGCATCAAAGTGGACAAGACAATGCCTTCTTCTGACCAGGAAAGTGGTGGGCTGAACATATTTATAGTACTTTACATCTGTTTTCTTCCTGGATTGACCTCTTCCTTCATACACTTGGGTCATTTTTTTTCTTTCTAGCTGTTTCTCGACACCACAATTTTTTTCCATCTCTCCTTGTCCCCTTGAGCAGAATTGTAGTCCTGCTGAAGGGTCTCCATAGGAAGATTTTGATGTCTAACAAGGGCAGCAAGTTCTAAGAAAGTTGCTTAACGCAGAGGACTAATCATAACCAAAGCATAATTTTCAGTCAATTTGCCTGTGTCTGTTAAGCTTGAGGTACCTGGCTGATTCAGCATTCACACAAACAAGGGAAGGAGAGAGGAGCCAATGGCTGAGCTACCACCATCTGTGAGAGCTTGGCAGCAATGCTGCAGCTGCTGATTCTAAAGGGAGGCAGAGGCTAAACCCCATTGTTGGTAAATCTACAGCTGCAAAGGTGGCATTTCCACATGTACTTATAATTTGTAGGTGCAATTTATATGCCTACATAGTGATAAAGCACTACTTTCCTTACTGACAGGGAGAAAACATAAATGAAAGAATTCACAGTAAGCATTAAATAGCCTCAGTATTTGCTCTTTTGGCTTCAAATTAAATAGTGAGATTTATTTTACTGCTTTATCACTGTGTCTACCTCTTTCCCTTCCCTTTCCTCATCTTTTCTCTCATAAGCAAAGCAATAAATGACTGGTTCTACTGCAGTGTTTTGCCACAGTGATGTGGAAATTTAAATTAAAAGAATATGGTCTCCCGGCTAGCTCCTGAGACCAACTGTCTGGATTTTTTGCTAATATTCAAAATATTTTCTCTGGCTTGTAGTGTTACCCTGGATAGGTCACTTTCTGTCTCTGCTTTATCTGTACAATAAAGATAGTAATATTTTCTGGATGCATAGGGAAACTTTAATGCCTAGACTATTTGTTAGAAAAGTACTTTGAGACCCAAAACAAAATGTAAAATATTCCTCTTCAAAGTGACAGTGTAATTTCTTCCATCATTATTGATGTCTCTGGAGATACTATAAATCAATAGCTGAAAGGGTAAGAGTATGAGAAAAAGTTCTAGGAAAATAAACAATGAAAAAAAAAAGGTAAAAAAAAAAAGAAAGAACAACAGAATTGTTAAATGAATAAAGAAGGTTTACTTGAATTCTTAAAGAGAACAGTCTGGACTTACGTGGGTGTTTCATCAAGGGGTCACAAATAATATGAAAGGAGCAAAGACAAATTGGAACTGTAGAATACTAGTGCAATAAACCCAAATAAATCAGTTTTAAATGACCAGATTTGTGATCCTCCAGAGAGCACTGTTGCAAGAAATCCCAGTCTCATCTCTTCCTGCCCACACACATTCTTTCTAATAAGATCAAGAAGACACAGGCAGCTCCATGGACTATTTGAGATTTATGCAGCTATCCAAAGGAACAGGCCCATTTTTCATTCATTTTAACCCTTCCCCTGCCCTCTCCCCATTCCCCTCAAATAAACCAAATTAATGCAGTTACAACAGCATCTGTTGTGCAGTTATACAGCATGAGATCTGAAAACCTTTGCTTTCCAGGTGTGTATCTCCAGAGCACAGGGAGAATCTGGGGATCTGGGGATCATCATCATCATCAAGATAAAGTAAGATCTGCCATATGCTAGAAATTCTAGACAATTTCACAGACATGCAGTGACCAATTATATCTAACATTGAGAAGAACCAAGCTGCTGTTCACCTCTGAATGAACTTTTTCAGAAACATTTATATTCTTGTATCAAAGGATCAATAAAACTAGGTAAAAGAAAAACTGTTTGGAAATAGCCAAGGTATCTAAGTTGGTTTATTTCTGTGAAGATTAAGCAGTTTATGCAATTGAAGTTACCAAGTTTTTTGACACAAAGTATTTTTAAAATGTCATTTGACTGGAAATTATTCCTCACTGTATTGATAGTCAGCAAATATGTCTGCTAATTTTCATTATTTCAGCTGGTTGATCAACGCCAAGGACCATATTGGTACAACTGACTTAAACCAAATTCCTCAATATCAAAACAACCAATGCAAACCAAACCAAAAAACGATAATCCTGATTCTAAATTAAGTGAAAGAAAAGAGACAGAAAAGTTTCTAATTGAGACAATAAAGTTTCTAATTTAATGTATCTTTCTGTGTAAGAGTTTGCAAAATAACTTTTTGCTTTATGTCTGATCTTTTTCAGTGTTTTCTCTTCCTTGAAATATACTGTTACAAAATACTGAAAAAATGTCCTCCCTTTTTGGAGCCCAGGACTAAGTCGTGGTATCTATCAAAAGTGAGAGATTTCTTTTAATTGTAACTAAAACAAGACCTTGCCCAAATTACTCATATGGCTTTGGAAATGCTTATTCCTTCCAGTTGTTTCTTTCTCTTCACCCTCCGGATATATTGTTTTCCTTTTTCCCACAGAGTATCTGATTACTTTGAAACAGCAAACACTGAAGAATTCCTGCTCCTATCATTTCATGATAATGAAATTAATGATTAAATGAGGTTTTCTCAGCCCTTTGTGTCTCATTTGATTTCAAATCAGTTTTGGATAAAGACAAAAGTTTTTGGCAGAACCTTACTACATCCACTAACCAGTTCTGGTAATAATATAATCTGGAAATTTATATTATTGTAATTTTCTATAATATTTATGTCTCTCTCAATCGAAACATTTTAGTTTATGGAAATGACAGCTCAAAAAATAGGAACAAAAGAAAGTAAGGATAATTAGATCAAGATGCATCCAAGGGCAGAATCTGTGGAAAAGACTTCAAGTTCAAACCCAAGTTTTGCAAAGCAAGTATGACATGGGAGAGAAGAATTCAACATCAAGAATTAAAGATGATTTATTCACCAGGCCAAGAGGGAGACAGAAAAATGCAGCAGCTGTATGTTATACTTTCAATGATTGTGAGAAAACTGGACAAGAGAGCTAGTTTGAGAAAAGAGTTTGTAGAAATCTAGTTGATACGTAAAATACAAATTTATGACTGTAAGTGTCATGTAATTAGAAAATAAAGAAAGATACTGATGTGGCCTACTCATCAGAATGAAAAAAATCATCTCTCACCACTGTGGGATTGCTATACTCACATTTTTCTCTGTGTCAGTATATAATGCAGACACAACATGTTGAAGCCTTGGCACTGTTGTTTCCTCCATATCATTTCCAGATCTACATTCTACTCTCAACTACATATATTTTTTTTCTATGTTCTATTGCATTGGAAAAATCCAAGTAATCCAAGTCGTCTACTTGAAATACTGAATTTACATGTGTTCAAGGCATCCAGTCCATGCAGAGATATCCTGCCACCACCACTGTAGATATTCATCCTATCTCATTGCTTAACAGCTACATCCTAAAGCAGCTACTAAGGAAAAATATGCAAAAAATCATGGCTAAATTTAATGACAATAATAAATAAATACTTTGTTACAGTCAAACAAGAAAATTAATATAGACATCAGAAATAACTTTGAATGCACACAGAACTAGAACTTCTGCTCACAGAGCCTCAAAATTTTATTCTTTTAGCATTTGTCCCACTGGATATTTTTCTTAAATGAAAGTAATGGGTACATAATGTGCTCAGTGAGGCAGACATTTTACTATCATGTAAAATGTCACACACGTCCTTCATTGCAACAGGTTAATCGTCAAATGTTCAGAGATTCAGTGTAGATGCTTACAAAAACAAACCCAAGGGTCTGGTTTAAAGTTTCCAACAATCCTGTGGGTAAAATTTGCCTTGAACAATTTACAGTATTTCACATTTTCATTCTGTTCAGAAATACACTGAAGATAGCAGCATTTGCTTTCAGCTAAAATCAAAGCCAGAAAAACTGGATAAATCTCTCTGTGAAAGCCATAAAAGTCATAGAGTTCAGTTGTGTGAGGTGCTGGCTCTGATGGCTTCCTGTGAGATATAACATTCCCTCAGTTTATTCACTTCTAATCAAAGAACTCAAAGTCATTTTGTCTGATTTTCAATTGCAAACATTGCAAATTAAAGCAGGTAAAACTTCATTACATCCAGGCAAATTCTTTCTTGTGTCAAATTACTCAGCCATTGTTTTGAATGGAAACTGGAATGATAAAATTTTTGTGAAAAAACAACTTATTCTGGGAACAAAATGGTCTTTTCTCATGGACCCCAGTTCTCAGCTTCCTTGAAAGTGTACTTTTCATATATGAATATTGCTAATAACTTGTTCTCATAGCAGTGAAATGTACAACAATGTTTAACTCAATAATTTCAGTCTACAAATAGTAATGGGAACTCATTTCTTTAGTTTCATTTCTATACAACACACACAGATGTTGACTGGTGTTTAATAACCATATTATTCTTCAGTATAGTTTTGTATTATCTCAGTGGATCCTGAATCCATTCTCGGAAATAAAGTGAAAGGGAGACAAAGCAATATTCAAGTATTTTTTAGGAAGATGATTTGTATTATGACTTAAAGATTCAGGAACTAGTTACTGTTACCTGATGATATCAAGATAAGCAGATTTCTACAATAAAATTTAATAAATAGATTAATTACTAAAAACTGTCAGGGAAGACCCTAAAATTATAGTAACATAAGAAGTGCAGGTATATAGAACTTTTGGTACCTTCTTTTTTTTTCCTCCCCAAAAGACACTACTCATCACTGCAAATTAGTCCACATCGCTTGACTTCCAAATTTAAGTTTGCACTTCAGTAATTCTGGGAGAAAAAGACAGATCTTTATCTGTGATGATGAATAGAAGATTTGAGGAAAGTATGAACATAGATATAGGGAAACAACTTCTTTTATTAAGAGGTCATTTTCTGGACCATATTTCTAGTGTCCAGAAAGAGTTCAATGCCCCAAGTTCTGTAATGCATACTCAAGTCAAAGCATTTCAAAACAACCTACAGCTTTCAATGTCCAAATTATGTAAAGTGCTCAACTAAAATCTCTAAAAACATGGGAACTCAGATATACCAGACCCAATACATGCTTGTGATTGAGATTTTCCTGATGTATGACAGTATTCTTGATACATATTTGTTATTGAGAGAACACTGGTCCTAACTGTAAATGTGTGTTTTTTCTTTATATTTGTGTTTCATACTTATTGATACACAAATCTTGTCTCTGATTAGGTAGTAGAACCTTGAGTTTAGGCAATTTTTGTTTTCCTAAATTTAGAACTCCATGAAATAAAGAGAACAAGAGCTCAGAAGACTCATCACAAGCAGATCAAGCAGATTAGTTTTCCTTTTAGTGGTACCATGGTTTTGAACAACTTTTTATTATTCTTACCTAGCCTTCATTTTTCAGCTCTATCATTTCCCATCAGGGTAACAGGTTGTTTGACCTCTTGCTGTTTTATTCTTTCTACATTAGTGGAATGAAGCATCTTTCAGACAACAGCACTACGTGGTTCTTTGCTGAACAATTCCACTGAGGCTGAGGTAATATCCTGAAAGATATCTGAATTAGTCTTAAAATATTTAGTTTATACCTAAGTTATTGAGTAAGTTTGACAGCTGATTAATCTTAATTGTAAATGAGAGAACAACACTGTTTACAAGATACTGATTCATTGATCTTATTCTTTGTATTTGATAGAGATTTCTGATGTCATTTACAAATTACAAGCTTTTTGTGCATTTTGCCCTAATTCACTGTAGGTGGTGTTTACTTACAAATCCATGAGATTTCTTAAAAAATATAAACAGCTTTTCAGATTTATCAAATTACTTGATTATGATTTGCAGATTAGCTTGGAAATAGATAATCTGTTAAGGAATCTTAATGTTTTTATTGGAGACTGGAAACGTTTTATTGTTTAACTGTTTTGAGTTACCACTTAAAACTGGATAAGGTTAAATTTAATTTCAAAGTCTGTTCAGGTAGTTAGTGGAGCAGTAGATGTTTAGAATAAGAATCAAATGTAAGGGAGTGAATATCAATAATGTAATTTTTGATATTACTTATCACTGAGGGTTTTTTTTCTTTGCTGTAGCTCGGCCCTAGCCTTCCAAAGTGATTTCAGGTAGTTTCAAATGCAACATTAGGTAAAGTGCATGCTAACAGTTTGGCAGATATGTTTAAATTATTTAAGATCATATTTAAAATTTAATGTCAACAAATGTTTGTCCAGAAATATTTTAAAACACTTTGCATGAGCATTTAAACCAGCCTTACAGACTGAGCATGAACATGTCATAGCAAATCTATCATAGAAGGTGCAGCAGTTCAGGGCAAAATGGATTTACCTGGTTTTGGTTGTGTTTTTTGTTTTTTTTTTTTTTTTTTTTTGAGGTCTGCTGGAGAAAGCTCATTTTTAGAACTTTATCTTTTCTAGCACTTGTCTTTCTCAGCTCAAATGCTTTTATGATCTATGTAATGCCCCGATGTTTATCTCAAATGGAATTGTCTGAGCACTGCCAGGACTGAGAGACTCAGAAAAATATATGGTTACTTGTTTCCTCCACACCCTCTTCAAACTGAAACTGAACCCTGTGTCATCTTTTAGTGGAAAGTTTTTGGTTTGAGTTTGTTTTTTTCTTCCTCAGTTGACCACAGTGCATTCACCAGGTTATAAAACACCTTTTAAAAGAAACATATAAGGCTATATCCACTGAACTCCAGCACCATTAAATATTTATCGATACAATAGTGCATGTTTCAGTGTGAAATAAACATCAGGCTCTGCAAATTTAATAGTTTCCAGTGGAGGAAATAAAAAGAACCAAAAAAGAAGAAAAGAAAGGAAAAAACCTCCCAGAGTTTCTGTAGTCTCAAGAACTTGCCTTAACAAATAAATAGTTCATGATGTGCCAAAACTGAATTGCCAAATGATTGACCACATCCTATATTGCACAAGGAAAAGGCTGCTGTTGTTTTTACAAGTGTGTTTCATTCAGAGTTTGACTTCATTGTGTAAATACTATGGAGCTCGCTTTTCAAAATTAACCTTTATTATAGATTAGCTGTAGACAGGGTTGGAGGGGGAAGGAAGCACAGAAATTAGGGGACAGGAGCACCCCAGAAAGCCTTAATCCTATATTTCCTGAACTGGAATCTAAAAAAATGTTCTAGGGGACTTAGAACAAAGAATTATATTTTAAAAACTGCTCACTCTTACACATGAACAGCAACAAGGAAAAAAAATATATATATATATATATATATATATATATATATATATATATATATATATATTTGCAGGCACTAGATGGAATTTCCAGGGTAGTAGATAAATATATGTTACTAAAATCCTACTGTAGTGGAAAGATTTTAGAGTCATTTTTTCCAATCAAAATATTCAAAGGATATTTAACAGTTTAGAAAAAGAAATTAGATTCTGTATTTTGGTGATAATTTCACAGTGGACTTGAACTGATAATCACAGAAGCATAGGTTGGAAAGGACCTGTAAGATCACCAAGTCCAAACGTTACCCTTACTCAAGATTTAAATTACCAGTAAACCATGTCCCTAACTATGGCATCTACCTGTCCATAACTATTCCCAGTGACAGTGATTCAACCACTTGCCTTGGCAGCCTGTTCCAATGTCTGACCATTCCTCCAGTGAAGAAATATTTCCTAATATCCAATCTAAACCTCCCTGGGTGCAACTTGGAGCCATTTTCTCTTGTCCTGTTGCTTGTTACTTGGGAGAAGGGACCGACCCCCGCCTGGCTACAGCTTCCTATCAGGCAGCTGTAGAAAGCATTCAGGTCCCCTCTGAGTCTCCCTTTCTGCAGGATAAACACCCCCAGCTCCCTCAGCTGCAGCCCACAGGACTTGTGCTCCAGACCCATTCTCAGCTCTGTTGCTCTTCTCTGGACTTACTCCAGTGCCTCAATGTCTTGCTTGTAGTGAGGGGCCCAGAACTGAACATAGGATTGGAGGTGTGACCTCACTAGGGCTAAGTACAGGGGAATGGCCACTGTCCTGGTCCAGCTGGACACACCATGGCTGATCCAGGCCAGGATGCCACTGGCCTTCTTGGCCACCTAGGCACACTGCTGGCTCATGTTCAGCCACAACTGTCTGCCAGCTGGATGTATCTTCATTCACCACACTCTGAGCTCAGCCCTCCTGCCAGTTTTCTACCCAGCAATAAGTGCAGCCATCCAGCCCAGGAGCAGCCAGTTTATCCAGGAGAATGCTGTGGGAAGCAGTGTCAAAGGCTTTACTGAAGTCCAGGTAAACAGCATCCACAGTCTTTCCCTCATCTGCTAAGCAAGTGACCATGTCTCAGAAGGAAATTTGGTTGGTCAAGCAGGACCAGACTTTCATAAACCCATGCTAGCTGGGTCTAACCCCCTGTTTATTCTGTGGTACACTCAAGATGACTTTCTCCATGACCCTGACATCAGGTGAGCTTGGAAGGCATGTAGTTACCCAGATCCTCCTTCCACCCTTCTTATAGATGGGTATCACATTTGCTAATATCCACTCAGCTGGAAGCTCCCTGGCCAGGACTCCTGATAAAGGGTGGGGTGGCTCAGTGAGCAGTTCTACTGGCTCCCAAGTAGTCTTGAGTGGATTCACCAGGGCTTGTGCTAGTTGTATTAGAGTTGCAGGTCCTGTACAATTTTCCCTTGGACTGCTTTGTTCCACTCATCATCTCTATCTTCTAGAACATGGGGGAGGGAACCCAGAAAACAACTGCCCTTGTTATTAAAGACCTGAGGCAAAAAAGCTTTAAGTAACTCAGCCTTTTTTTTTATCTTTTTAAACTATGTTTCTCCTCTGCATCAAATAAAGGATAGAGATTCTACTTAGCCTTTCTTTTGTTGTTAATGTATGTATAGAAACCTGTTCATTGTCTTCTGTGGCAGTAGCCAGATTAAGTTCTAGCTGGGCTTTCACCCTTCTATTTTTCTCCCTGAATAACCTCATAACAACCTTGTAGTCCTCTGAGTTGCCTGCCCCTTCTTCCAAATGCCATAAACTCTCTTCTTCTCCTGTGTTCCGGACAACGCTCCTTGTTCAATCAGGCCAGTCTTCCCTCTCAGCTCATCCTTTGACTTAAGGGTACAGCCTACTTCTGAACCTTTGAGATTTCCTTCATAAAGCCTTCTTGGAATGCTTTGTCCTTCAGGACTGCCTGCCAAGGGAGTCTCTCAAGGTCCCTAAATAAGCCCAAGGTAGTAGTTTTGCTAACTACCCTCCTTACTTGTCTGAAAAGTATAATTAAACATTAAAACTTTCTGAGAAAGAGGTGTAACTTTTCTGGAATTTATGAATAATTTTGAGAAAAGCAGGAAAAAATATTCTAAAAATTGTCATTACATTTGAGTGAGAAATATCAAAAAGAGATATTACATTCCTAAAATTCAACAGCTTCAAATTCTTTATATATTCCATGGTCTTCCTGCTTTGAAAAGGGAAGGGCATGATAAACAATGAATATATGCAAATATCTTCTTTCCCCTTTAGCTCTCACAGTCTGGTCAAGAAAGGATGGATTTATAAAGTATAAGGAAGAGGGGACTGACTTTTTTTCCTTCCCTACTTTACTAGGAATAAATGTCTCCTATTTTTGGAGCACAGACCATAATCACAGATCACAGTCACAGATCACAGCCATTCTCCCCTTCCCTTGATTCCAACAGGTCAGGCCTTTCACCCAGGCAATTGCATTCTTTCTTAAGAAACCATAAATATAGAATTTAACAAATAATATACAATTTATTGATTGCTTATTATAAATTCAAAGTGGAAAGGAAATTGTATAATCATTTAAGGTAATTCCTTGTTTTAATGTAGTAGTTGTTACTAAAAAAAATTACTTTTCCTTTTCTTCCTTTACCTTGAGCGTCAGATCCTTGATATAAACCAGAACTAATAACACTGCCTAATGTCACAGACTATGTATGAGTATTAATTAATTAATACATAAAAACTGTTTTGAGAACTCAGTTAGTAGAAGTGAGGGAACCATCTGTAATTGTTGGTATGCGCTTTTCAAAAAACATATACTCATTTACCTGGCTTTTGGGAAATCTTTTAAGCAATATAAAGAAAATGAAGTAATATATTATGCATGTGCATATTATATTCAGATGAATACATCTTAAGGTCAATGACACTATTCAGAAAGAACCTAATGGAGTGAATTTCTTTGTTGGAAATAATAACAATTCCTACATTCTGAAAGCAACCACACTGTGTTGATTAAGAAAACGTGCTGCTAATGGTATGCTTCACACAGGTTAACTACTCACAACAGTTCAGATCCCTTCTGAATCGTAAAGACTTTTCCTGTATGAGTGTCGGGTTTTGGTTTGTTTTTTGGTTGGTTTGGATTGTTTGGGTTTTTTAGTCATTATTTGCAAGGCAGAACTTTCATTTGTGCGACATTGTTCTTTGAAAATGCAGAGCTAGTATCAATTTCAGTTGCATACAACAGCTTCCTCCCCTGGGTTCAGCTGTGATCCAGTGATAAAAAATTGATGATAGAGGTAGAGAACTGCTGGAAACTGTAAATCATTTTTGGTAAATAGTGAATGGGTGTCAGTTCTGAAGACAACGAAGGAGATGAAAGGAAAACTAACATACTGGAAGTGGGTTAAATGGTAGCTGACTTATTGTATATATTGCAGGAAAAGAAGATAAGGCTGCGGACTTGGAATGTATTGGAAAGAAGTGAAGATTAGTCTAGTTGTTTAAAGGATTGTAAGATGTGGATAGAGCTCCTAATTTCAAAATGAAATCCAATCCAAATTCAGAATTTGAGATGATCCATTTTAAACCCAACATCATATTGGAAGTGGAAAAGTTATGCCTGACAATATATTAGATTAAAATTTCTGAAGCACCCGGTCAAACCTGACCTTTTTTTTTCCTAGAAAGTATTCTGATTTTGCTTCTTTGCATTGCAAGCAATTACAAAAAAAACCAAACCAAGAAACAAAAAACCAACAAAAGTCAGTAACCTGCTACTGCCACAGTGAAGTGTGAGGGTACTGTGTTATAGAAAAAATGATGTAACACATGATTGAAAAATATCTACTTATTTTTCCCTTTCCCCAGGCCACTACTCTATGGAAATTAAAGCACTGAAAAATCTCTTCCAAGATGGATATTTTTCTCTCACTTCCACTAGCCTTCAATTATTTGCCAAACTGATTCTGCAAATATCATGATTAAGACATATCCTCACTCTGAACAGATTCATTATTGAATGGTATAATTTTAGTTGCTATTTTTAAAACTGCAAAACAGGCTTAGTTCACAAGCGAAGCCGAGGATCCCAACATGTGCTTGAGACAGTGACAGTATAAAAGCCCAGGGTTTCCTTTGTTCAGGGTCTTTCCTCAGTGGCAGCCAACTCATACTATTATTTTGTTAATTTTAGCCCCAAGATTGAATCGTTTGAAGGACTGAGACATCTGAGATTCTGCCGTGGGAAAGCTGAGGTTAGGCTGGTTAGGAAACCTTGTCTGACTGGCTGAGTGTGGGGTGTGTAGGGAGTCAGACACAACCCTCTAGAGGACTGCAGATGGGTTCTGCAAAGGGGCTTTGGGCTTTGCTCGGGTGGTGCAGTTGTGACTGCCAGAGAGTCTCCTGGGTGGTCAGACAGGAAAATTTCCTTAACACAAATTACTCAATTCCTTTGTGTTTCTTTTGCTTTCTTGTTAAGTGGTAATAATTCTGGTCATCAATCTGTTGTATTTATTTTCTAGTTCAATTTAAAAAAAAATGAAGATGTGTATATCTAATTATTTACATAATTTAGAATTCATATTTAAATATATATTTAAATATAATGTTAATGGACTTTTGCTTCAGCAGTTTTAGTCTTCTTTCTCCTTCATTTCCCCCTTGTTCAGCTTTTTATGCCACTTAAATCTAAATTTTCTCAATTCTAGTATGAACATACAGTTTTTAGGAATATAAGGGAACAAAACCTTTCTAATGAGAGTGATCATTGGGAAAGGTTTCTAAGAGGAGTCACAGAATATCCATGTGAATCCTCAACTGGATAAAGACCTGACCAGCATAAGGCAACATTGAAGCTGATTCTGCTTTGTGTGGAGGCTAGGAATAGATGATCTTCAGAGGTCACTTCCAATCTAAATTATTTTATAATTTTTTTGTACTTGAATTCATTTGCCAGTATGCTCAGTTGTTCCTCCAGTCTATTCCTATAAGACCATTGGTCTTATGCAATTCTTTGCATAAGACCATTAGTTTAAAAATGGTTGGTCTGGGAAGCCAGTCACTAATTACAGGAGTGACTTGATAATTTTAACAAAACTTGATTGCATCCTGAAGGCAGTATTGAACACACAGATTTTATGTGCTTGGTACCAGATGTGATAAAATCTATAGTCCTTCTTTTCCATTTCTGGGTGTAGATAACAATCCAGCTACTGTGTAGTCAGTGGCTAATGACTCTCATTATAATATTCATAAGTTATATTAAGTCAGAAACAAGAAAACTGCATGAGATTGTCACATTTTTAGGTTTTATTCCTGATAAATACACTTTTTCTTCAAAGGTGGTGGAGGTCCATTTATATTACATGTATCTCATCATGGTTCATCCTAGCTAACTGTAAATTAAATCATTCACACATGGTGAAATCTGAACTTTTTCTCTAAATTCACAAATGATGTAACCTTGTTCATC
Source organism: Cettia cetti (assembly GCA_013401135.1). NCBI lineage: Eukaryota > Metazoa > Chordata > Aves > Passeriformes > Sylviidae > Cettia > Cettia cetti. Next base: position 3,214 of record VZUI01047980.1, on the reverse strand, counting down.
TTGCAAGCCTGAAAGCAGTTCAGGCTAGTGTGACCATTTTTCTCTTCATAAATTAAACCACTCTGAAATGTAACAAAATTCTTACCCATGCAAATTTGATTCAAGATCCCTATTGCAAGATTTAAGCTTCCGCATTAGCAGGAAGACTTGAGACATAGCTCTGCTGTAAAGGATTTTCACGGTTTGGTAATCTCCTGGTTATGTTTCCAGTGTTCTTCATAGATGTAAACAAAATTTTAGCAAACAATGAATCTGACTAAAAGCTACTTGAGTGTCTCAGTCCATGTTGTTCAGACTCCCTGTCTTAATCCAATGACATTGGTTTGGTGTTTGGTGTTTGCACAGATCTCCGCTTCCCTGAAGCCCCTCTAGAATAGCTGTTCTGCTCTGACTTCGGCCAACATACGAAACAATCAAGTTCAAAACAATAACCAATGTCTCTTACACTTCTGCTCACAATAACATTACACGTGGAAAAAGTAGTAATTTATCTTAGCAATATGAGTGTGCAACACAGAAGTCTTAAAGAGGCTAAGTAACTCTAAGTATCAAAATAAAGTAAAAAGTAGTAAAAAACATATACATCCTTTCATACAATTTCTCCTCTGACAATGTCCCCATTTTGAGGCCAGAATGTGCTGTTTACACAATCCAAGCTCCATGGAGCATTTCCTTTTTTAAATGTTACAGTTAGCGTGACATATTGTGGTAGCTGCCAGAGGAACTTTTTTACTACAACACCTCACTCTGAGAAGAAAGTATAAACTTTCGAAGTACCTAGAGACTGCAGTCTGAAGAAAAAGGGGGTGTGTAGGTCCAATAAGGGAAAGCTTCAGTAATATAATGCCATGAACAGTCATGTTTTCATTTGAAAGTACATGAACAAGAGTGCTTATTTTAGCCACTTAAAACAACAATAACTAAGTCAGGAAAGATCATTATACTGGAATTAAGGAAACTATGCATTTATAAAAACAGTCTCCAATAACAAAGTCCCTTCTGGAGAAATGCTACCTTCCCTGCTGAATGCTAAGCAATCATTTTGAGCTCAGCTAATTATTAGTAGCTTGAAATGGACAGAGTTAATAAAGTGCAGCCCTATAAAATTTTCATTGTTGCTGGTAGTTACTCTGTTACTCTGTCCCTAAATATCTGGAGATTTTCTTTCCTCCTCCTGCTGCTTCTTTCTAACGCATTTTTAGAAATAGGTACATTTGACCACAGTCAATTTTTTATAGAAAGAAAACACAACAGTGAAAGCAACTGCCAACATAGAACTGGAGTAAATCCCATCAGTGAATGACTATCTTACAAAATTAATCATCTGTACTTGGGGAAATAACAGGGCCAGACACATCCCCCTCCCCCAAACGACAACAAAACATCCAAAAGCCAACAACACCAAAAGGTCTTTACAAAGTAAGGCCATAATTTCCAAAGAGTGGATAAACTTTTACTGCATCACTTTGGTAAAAATCACCGACATTGATAGATGATGTTTCGTGTAACATCAAAATTCAAACACTGATCCTACTGAAATCTTGGCAAAGCCAAATTCTTTGCAAAAATTACATGAGGCAATGGCTTTTAAATTCTTTTGTTACTGTTAGCAAACAATCTGCATGCTCTTGGAGGAAATATTTCAATAGGAAAATTATTATTTCATGTAACCATGCACTGGTAATAGATTTTCCATCACAAGTATCTTAGTTTAAGCATTTTGGTCATTGGTCAGTAACAGTCTATATAAATTATACTTATATACATTTGAAAACAAGAAGCATGTCAGTTTATGCTTCTCTGAATAAAGACCTAGCCAAATATATGTGTCAAGTTAAAGGCATTTCTCAGAGTCATACCTGAATTCTGCAGTTAAGGATTTAGATATATATTTTCATTTTCAAAGGGAATCAGTACATATCAATCCAGATGCCACTGGTTGCTATTTTTATTTTTATGTAATGTATACTTGCTGGAGAGTTTTATCTTGGTGTGTTTTCTGATGTAATTGCCTTGCTATAATTTGCTCCTATTGAAAACATGCTTGTTCTGGTTTAGTGCCTAAATAGGAATTAAAGCTCTTATCCAGAGGCACGTATGTGTGAAAACACCAGCCTATGTAATTTCCACATTGTAAATGTACTTGTTTTCTCTGGACGTGTAATAAATTCTGTAATTCACATTTGGAAAGTGTTTTTCCAACTTTTCCAGCTATTTTAAATCTCTCACTTGAAAACATTTTTTGAACTGCTAGTAATAACACTGCTCAGAAAAAAAAAAACCCAAAACGTCTATATTTTTTAAGAATTCTACTCAGAAAGTCCAGAAAATGAAAGCCTGCATATTGGGTTTTTTTGCAGATAATGTAGTATCAGTTAGAAGTGCATACACAGTGTAGGTACAAATATTTTATGCGTTTTATACATTATGAATAACATATTTCATATTTTATATATTGCACAGTAATAATTGTTATATTATCTATTATATTAAGCTGGGCACAAGTATGAATTGGAAAAAGAAAATGACAGTGTGAGTCAGCCCCGTGCCCAGGCAGCCAGGAGGGTGAGCTCCATGCTGGGGTGCATCAAACCCAGCACAAACAGCTGCTCAGGAGAGATGGTTATCCCACTGCACTCTGTGGTGGTCTGGCCTCACCTTGAGTCTTGTGTGCTGTTCTGGGCATCATAATTTAAGAAGGGTGTGAAACTTTGTATGTGTCCAGAGGAGGATAGAAAATCTGGTGACAGGGCTGGAAGGAATGTCCTATAAGGAGCAGTTAATGATTTTGGATTTGTCTTGTTTGGAAAAAAGGAGGCTGAGGGGTGACCTCATTGCTCTCTACAGCTTTGTGAGGAGGGAAGTGAAGAGGGAGGTGCTGACCTCTTTTCTCTGAGATCCAGTGATAGGGCTTGCGTGAATGGTTCAAAGCAGTACCAGGGGATGTTTAGACTGGACATTTAGATGTCAAACTCTGCAGCAGGGGGTCAAACACTTCCAAGAAGTTGAGCAAGGCCTGTCAGTGCTTAAGAAGTATTTGGCCAAGGCCTTTAAAAACAATGCTTTAACTCTTGATCAGCTCTGAGTTGGTCAGGCAGATGAACTAGATGATTTTTACAGGTCTCTGCCAACTGAAATGTTATTCTATTCTATTCTATTCTATTCTATTCTATTCTATTCTATTCTATTCTATTCTATTCTATTCTATTCTATT
>VZUI01047973.1:0-44972 GCA_013401135.1 Cettia cetti | reverse complement strand
CGCGGCTCCCGGGGGCCGGCCCGCTGCGCCGGGGCGGGCGGAGCGGCGGCGGCGGCATGGCCGCGTCCCGCGGGGCTGCGGGACCGCCGGAGCGGGGAGGTGAGTGCGCTGCGGGAGGCGTGGGGGGGGTCTCACACTGCGCTCCCCACTCTCCTCCGTTCCGCGATCCCGGCTTGGATGCTGTGGCGGGGCTGGCGCAGCCATCCCTGGGATGGGGAGCGACGGACACGTGTGGGCAGCCGGGAGCGGCAGGGCCCGGCGCGGTGGGGCTCGCTTGTCGCCCGTCGGAGCGGGTTTCCGACGGCGCCAGTACCAGTACCCTCCTCCCGCTGGATACGGAGACGTGAGTCGCTCTGGTCCTACTGATGCTAGCCCTTCCACGTTTGGCACACGAAACTGTGGGGACAAGGGAGAGTTTCCGGCAGCGGGTCGAGGTGTGAGGGAGTTGATGCCGGCAGCGCGCCAGAGCGGTGGGACGTGGAGCTGATGGTCCGGGGGTATTTTGGCTTCTCACATAAATCCGTTTGCCAACACACACATAAACAGAGATAATGCAAAGCAGGCGGTGCACAGGGAGGAGCACAAATGGACCGTGGGGAATTACTGCAGGGATAAGCCAGGTACCGTAAGCAGCAAGAACAGCCGGGTTTGTGTCCTTGTCGAGAAGTCTGTATGTCTGCACCCTTCTGGAAGGAGCTTAGCTAGAACTCACCGTAGATAAACTGCAAGAAATCCCCAGACTACACTGGTCATTTTAAGAGAAACCTGGGTGTTTTGAGGCAGGAGCAACAGCCTGGGTTATACCTTCTGGTCCTGTGGAAAGGCAGAGAGAAAAAAGGGACAAAACCGATGATAATGATGCTGTTTTGAAGACCTTACCAGGTACAAGTTGTGCCTAAAATGAGTATGTTTGGTTTTAAAAAGTGTTCTCCAATGAATTCATTATTCTGAAGTGGTATCTATAGATTTTATCAGTTTATTTGGTTTGATCTGAATGAAACAACCAATTTAATGTTTTCACATTTAAGAGAAGAGAGTAGCTTTCAGTTCAGGTTGGCTTTTAACTTCTGCTGTCCAGTCATTAATAGTGAGAAGGACACAATGAAAGGAAGTCATGTGCAAGCAGGCAGTTTCAAACCTAGAGTTAGAGCACTTTTATTCTATGCTTGGGCCTTTGATAGTGAAAGGTCTTTTAAGTGAAAATTGTATTATTTGTCCAGTATGTACCCTTATTCTGTTCGTAAAAGTAATATCAATTTATGCTAGTAGTTAAAGCGGTACTCTTACCTTATTTCTGTGTTGCAGTATGTTGGCATGAACCTCATACATGAAAAGCCAGACCCTTTTAGAGCATTTCCACACTGGTGTAATTGCACCCAGAGGCAAAGCTGTGCTGTTTTAACTGTAGTAAAGAACATATACCTGAGTCTGTGCGACTCTCCTGTGTATATATATGTCTGTGGACTACTGGAGATGATGAGGCTACCCTGAGGTTTTTTCAGATAACTCTTGTAAAGACATTGGTACCAGTTCAAAGAAAAAAAGGAAAAAATTTGAGGAAAATGGAAATTCAGAGGCCTATGCTGTTTTCCTTTTACTGAGCAGAAACTCTCATTGAAATGACAAGTGGATTTTTTCTGTCTTTGCTCCCAAACTCACTTTGCATTCCCTGGCAGATCATTTGGAGTCTCTAGGTAATGAAATATGTAAAAATCACTGTTGAAAATCAAAATAATAGGTGTCAGGCTAAATTAACTTTTATGTCAGCCTATAGACTTCCATGTACATCCAGGCACTTCATCTCCCCATAAGACAGGTCTGCCAGCATGCTGGCTAGGAGTCATAAAATTGGCCTTGTAACTGCTGTCTCTCATGTTAACCATGACTGACTTCAGCATTAACTCCTTCCCTTGGAAAAAGGCAAGTGTGCCCAATAGCTCAAACAGCCTTTTCAAAATTATTTGTTTAGAACACAGTCACTTAGGGTCAAGAGATCTTCAAAGTATAAACCACATTGTCTGTGGGCGAAGAAATACCCCACTCTAATATTAATTATTTCTCTGCCTCTGAACAAAATCCTTATTCATTTAGAGGTTTATTTTCTACAAAACTATTCTCTCTGGCAACATCTTGCACTTGCATGTGCACCTGAGGTGTGTCACTTACTTGGAGGCAGCATATAGGAAAATTAATAATGTACTATTTCCTGGTTTGCTGATTCTATTTACAGGAAAGCCTGTGTGTTATATTCTAATCCAGCACAGTGTTGCTTTCTAGTTAGTTAGTTCCTTCCAGCAGCCTTCACCTTTTAATAAATACATCACTGTCCACAGTACAGTTTGTTCAGTCTGCAATAGTTACACGACCTATCAACACTTCTGACAAAATCTGTCAAAGGATTTTAAAATCCTTTTTATTTTTTCTGAAAGTGTGTCTTTCATTGTTTCATCAGCAGTCTGGCAGTTATGGTTTTCTTCTCAAGTGCTTTTGAACACATACTGCTGGGGTGCAGTATGTCTAAGCACAACATGTTACTCTGATTCCTTCCATGTCTCTCTCGTACCCCATTTTTAAGAATATCCAGTTTACTCCAGAAAACAAAAGTTTGACTGGTCTTGCACATGTCTACTTTTTTTGTTCTACCTAGAGGATAATCCAGTGGCAGCTGGTTTATTCCTGATAGTACAGCCATTACTTCTTTTGCTCAACTCTTAAGTTCTGTTAAGGGTACTATTAGAGCTGCTCAATGCAGTGGATTCTGGAATGCAGGGTTTTCTCTTTCCTGGTCACTGAAAGGCAGTCCCATGTACTCTCAGACCCAAAGGATTTCTCCATACAAGTTAATGGATGCATTCTTCTTAGATTCACAAGCACTCCCATGTTCACAGGCCTCTTTGTGGATTCTTAAGTCTAAGTCCATTTCTGGACCTTGGGCCGCTTACCCAGCCACTGGCTCAGACAATAATGGTGGGGAATGGACAAGTGTTTCTTAAATTTCATCCCCAGGTTATCAATAACTCCTGACAACTGCATTGTAGTGACATAGTCCTTTGCATTTGCTACTCCGAGCTGCATTCGTGGGTACAGTGCTGTGGGACACCTTAGGCAACACTCATGCATGCATCAGGGTAGCCCTGCTGAAGGACTAATTAAAGGGATTCCCCAGCAGCAACCCCTGAGGAAGAAAGGGAAACCTCTTATTCCCTTTTTGATTTCCTTTCCCTGGGAGCGCCAGGCAGTGAGGGAAATGGCAACAGCAGCAATATATGTGGCTGTGCCCTGCCTTTAAGCCAGTTCTCAAGATATGGAGGGTAAAGGAGGGATGGTGCTTTTGAGTCCTATTTGGAGTGGCAAGGACTGATCAGGACTGAAGTGCACTAGTGAAAACACTATAGGCGCCTCACTGTCTGATTCAGAAGGACAGATGCATTTGTGGTTCCCTTGAACATCACCATGTCCTATAAACCTCTCAGAATTCTGTGTTTGGGCTCCCTTAGCCTTCATGGAGGTTTCCTCCTCTTTGCCAGCAGCTTGGTGTCGGCTGTTAAAATGGATACACGCGTTGGCCCTTGTCTCACATGTACCCCACAGTCATGGATCCCTCAAACAGTAGAATAATGTCCTAGTTTGTTGCCTGGACTTTGTCTCCAGGCTCCCACTGTGCTCACAGCTAGACTCTAGGCTCCTTGCATCTTCCCAGACACAGGTCTTCTTCTCACTGGCTACTGCAGTTTGTACATTGCTACCAAATTACACATAGATACACTGTGGTCCCTCCAGTTGCTGGTTCCTGGACCTGCAGACCTTGAGAGCTGCAGCATCTTGTGCAGTTGCTGGCACTTAGACTTTGCAGCAGTATCACACATAGAACAGAGGGTGAATTATACAAAAGAGTAGTTAAGGATTTAGTAAGAAGAAGGAAAAGAGGTGCAGGGTTTGATCTGAGAAGCTTACCCATTGTTTAAATACAACTTGCCCTTTTTATTCTTTCCTCCTCTCCCCATATCCATGGCCTGGTGCTTGCCACTCTGCCCCTTCCCTTTCTGTTCCCTCTGCTAAATTCCTCATAAAGTATACAAAATCCCACTATCACCTGCTGATCCCATCCACAAACACCCTCAAAAATACCATAGTACGTATGGTAATCATGCGTTTCCCTTTCATATCAATGACAAAAGTTTATCCTGACCCTGTTCAGGTATGTGTGAGGAGTTCCCTTAATGCCATTAGTCCCCATATTGGCAGAGACAACTTACTGTCTGTTTTCACCTGCTCATTAATATTTGTGTGTAATCTACTGCTTTCCTTGTTATTTTTTGTTACTTTTATACGGAACAGTCTTTAACCAAATAACTGGTGGACTAGATGCCTTCCCAGCCCCTGCTTCCTTATACTCCCACTCCTATTCAGATCAGACTGAGTGCTTTACCTCCCTCCTCTCTAAAATATCCACAGCATGCGTGGTGGTGAATGGGGAGCTGCTGGCTGCTCGTGTCTGTGGGTGAAAACTCCAGCAAGGTGGCACTGCAGCCATCGCCCTGGGCACACAGCTGCCTCTTCTTGTCTGTTCATTCACAAGAGATCCTCAGACCTTAGCCTGGTGAGCAGGCCACGTGTATCTGCCCATTTCTGACTCATGAGAGGTTGATATCCTCTCGGTACCCTTCCTTAAAAACCCCCACCAATTCCAAATGATCACACATGTGGTTGCATCTTCGACTGTTTTCCCACAGGGCACTTCCAAGCTTCCAGAATACCACCAGTGATCTGTTTCTCAGGTAAAATCTTTGTGTGCAGTAGAGAATTTCGAGAACTGAGGCTTCCACCATACTACAGATCTTGGGCAGAGAGAGAGGAGATTCCTTTTACTAGTAGGCATTATAAACTCTGTAAAGGATGCAGATTAATCATTGTGAACTGAACAATTAGCAATTACACCTGGAGGACAGGTTCACTAATTAATTCTGGAAGTGCAACACTATTTTAATATGATTACCAGAATGGATCTCCTAAAGCAGTATTATTTAAAAGTGTTTTAAGAGCCTTTTTTGTGATTTTTAATTAAAAATTCAATCTCAAAGTAATTTTAAACATTTAACTGATAAGCAAGTGGATCTTTTGGAGGACTGGAAATTACTAAATTATTGTTATAAAATCACCTTTTATGTGCTTCTCTGCTTGAAAATTAAAGAGGCAGAATCCTTTCATGTAACTGTTGCACTAATATTTTAGTGTTTTTAGCCTTCACATCACATTTCTTAAATACCTAACGATGGGAGAATATACAAGTGAAACTAAATATTTCATTAAACATGTCATAATGGCTTAATAAAATAAATGATGGATTGTATTGGTTGGTAATAGAGATCTGAAGTGCCTGTGATTCCTGCCATAATTTTACAAATAATTGTGTTGCAAATGTGCAGTGTATTTTATCTGAAGACAAGGGGCATCCCCACACCTCGGCATGAATGCATAATTTCTGTTAGCACAAGGCATAGGATATGTGGTGTTTCCCAAATTTACCCAATAAAGACTTGCTATTTGGTTTTCTCTGAATTCAGAAAACTTTCATAGCTTAGAAGCAAAGATGGATGGCCTTTATCTTCATATTTCATTTTAGTAGTCTAAGCCAATTAATTTCTGCTCAATGGCAAGTAAAGGTTTTGATACATGAACAAACTACCTAGTATCAGCTCCTCTGTACTCGAACCAGAGCTCATTTAGAAGTGAGCTTCTTCAGACTGCCTGGTGAGCAGGTAAGCCACTTAAACATGGTAACTTGTTTGCATGTTAAGGCCTTCAAGTTCTTTGAAACCTCTTCTCAGTCTTTCTACCTGCAGTAGAGCAAGGGTGTTTCATCAGTCCTCAGACTGATGAAGACCTTTAAACTGTTTCTGTATTGGCAAATATCTGATTCTTACCCAAAAAAGCTTTCTCATCACTTGAACAAATAATAGATGTGGACATGCTTTATTTAGATGTAGAGGTGTAGGCTAGAGTGTTTTGAATGTTCTGAGTGTAACACAGATGCCAGGATAATTTGTTATGCTGGTTGTCTGGGACAGCACTGGAGTTATAGATTCTTGCCAGCAATGACTGCCACAGGGTGTGCCTGTCATATAAACAGGTCTTAGAGTTCACCCTTTGAGGCTTTAGCCAGCTTTCTTGGTGAAGGGATGTAGGGTTAAACTAGCATATGGTTGTGTATACAAACAGTGGGAAACGAAGAAAAAACTTAAGTACTATGGAATTATAAGCATTAAGTATTTTAACTTCAGTATAGGTTAAATTTGTCTATCCAAACAGCCTTCATAACCTTTCTCAGCCCCATGTGCTTTCTTCCACCATGTTCTGTCTTGAAACCTCTGCTAGAACTCTGCAACTTTGTGCAACCATTTATATCCTACAACTGCAGTTGTTCCCAGTCTCTCTCTGAGGTTTTTGCTTCACATTCTCCTCCACAAACTCCCAGCAGGCTGAAACCAAGAGAAAAGCCTGAAAGCATTTGAATGTCTTTCTGTGGGCTTTTTAAAGTAGCTTTAAATATTGCATCAATAAAAGCCTCACACAATGCAGGAAAGAACATGACATTCAAGAAGCGGGAGGAAAAAAATGTGGAGAGTTTTGTACAACTTTAAAGCAGGTCTGTGCCTCTGAAGAGCTGGGCACATAATCCTGACCCAGTGTCTCACTGAAATGAGGGAAATGTATTTGTAAAAGTCTGGGTTCTTTGCAGCGTTCTTGCCTACAGTACTTAACTTCAGTCACTTGAATGGGAAAAGACTAGTGTTCAATGACCTGATAATTGTTGTATTAAATAATGTATTAGTCACTACCACTAAAACCACATAACCAGACTGAAATTGTGCTGTGGCATCCCTGCCTATGGTTGGGGGCAGGTTGGAACTAGGTGCTCTTTTAGGTCCCCTACAACCCAAATCATAGCAGTGCATGTTAACTTTTTATGTTTCCATAGGAAATGATATAGCTGCAATAGTCCTATCATTGATCCCAAGACCTGATTTTCCAGCGTTTCCATGATCACTGCTCATTTAACATTCTGTCCTAATATTCTGCTATAGTAGACCTTTAACTTAGAAATTGTAGTAGGTGTTTTGTCAGTAGTTTTGGTGGTCCATAGACTCTTGTCAGTGCTTTGTACTGTGTTTCCTTAAACTTTCCTTTTGATATTTTTTCTTTTTGTTTTCACTAGACCATGTCTTCCAATTGGTCTTTTTTTTTTAATTTTGTGTATTTTTCTCTGATTTTTATGTCTCACAGGCAGTGACTAATGTGAAATGGCCCAGCTGTTTCTGTTTGATTCTTGCTCATTGAACTGTCATCCTTCCTTTTGTCTTCAGAAACTTTGTACCCAAAGAGTAGCTACTTCCCCTGTGTAGTTGTAGCAGGTTAAAGGCCTTGTCTTTATCCCTCTGGTATAGAAGCTCTGTAACTTGACACACCATATGTTTCAGCCTCATGGTTTTTTGTGGTATGTTGTGGTTCTGTTCACCTGGACAAATAATAGGGCACAATGGATAAAGGTGCTACAGTCCTTGCAATTATATTGCACGGTTTGGCAATTCTGCTTTGGATTACATGAAGTGAGTGTTCCCACACCAAACAGCCCCTTGGTTTAGACCCAGGCATTTCTATTAAGGCTTGGGATGCATTTTTCATATACCTGGGCTCCAAACAAATCCTGTTTACATGCTCTGAAACTGATCTCTAAACCCAGCCAATGCACAAATCAGCTGGAGAGTGGTTGGGGGCTGTGAGACTCCTGTGTGGGTCAGAGCTGTGCTGAGATGCAGGAGGAGAGGCAGGGCTGGTGGGCAACACAGGGAAGCTTGGCACAGCACCGTCCCATCCAGAACCTCATGCCAAGTTCATGGCATGTGCTGCAGGGTAGGCCTGTGAGTCCCATGGTGGAAGTGCACAAGGCTTACAGTATAAAACCAGCAATGGTTGTGAAACAAATGTGTGCAGTTCTAAGTGATATTGCTGTCAGAGGAGCATTTCTCTAGCATTTGTCTTGACCAGTGTGCCAGCACCGAGTTTTGTTATGACTTCATAATGCATGAATAAATGAGGTAGAGCTTTTTCTCTAAAGACCAGTATGTAGAAAAAAAAAAATCCTGCTGGAGGTTTTAATTTAATTTTGTCTTATATGGAATGAAAACATTCAGTCTGTGTTATTTCTGTACTAATTTAATTTTCAGCCTGCATGTATTTATACAGTTAGCAAAATGTTGCCTGAAAAATATAAACAACTTGTGTCACTGATTCAAACATTCTAATTCTGTTTCTCGATGAAGTTAATTTCAATTATTGTATCATCCATGTCCACGAGCTACATTAGCAGTACCAGTTCACAAGCATATATCATACTTAGGAAGTCAAGATCTGTGTTATATGTTTAATGAATGCATGGAAGACAGTATCACAAAAATATTCATTTCAAACTCTGGTACAATGTCAGAATACCTTCACAGAAATTTTATGTAGCCTGCTGTGAGATGTCCCTGGGATCTATAAGACATTATTATCTGAGCCCTGACCTAAAAATACTTTCCTCTCAAAATAATTTTCAAAAATGTATGTGTAAAGAGTATAAATAGTGGATTTTTTGAAGTACAGTCAAGGCTTTGTTTTCCTCAATCATGATATCAGTTAGGCTGAACTATGTTGATTCACATCACTGCACACTATAATGAACTTTCCTTTTGAGCCACTGTTTTTTCCAGTTTGAATACCAGTTTATGGAGGTTTGATGCTAAAAGTGGAAACAACTTACTTTGCTATTCTCCATCTGGAAAAGCTCCAGTTCACTGACAAAGCAGCAACAGACCACAGAGTTTCTGACATCACAGGACCTCTTCCTCATACAGATTCTTCACTAAGTACAACATTCACTTAATTCAGCCTTGAATGTGTGTCAGGAAGCTCAATCAGTATATCTGAGAGAGATTTCAACCTGTTCTGTCAGTATGACACCCACACACACGAGGATGCCAGAAACGAGACCTCTCAGGATGCATTTTGAGGTTGGTTCTCAGTTATATGAATCTGAAAAAATTGAAGTGATATTTAAAATATAAGTTTCACACTAGTTGTATTTTTTTTTTTACATAGTTGCCTTTTTCAGGGGTAGTCTGCCAGTGTAAAAGTTGTAAACCCTGCAATGCAAACATTTTAGTTAGGAGCATGCTAGAAATTCCCATCATAATGACGTGGGGGTGTCTTATAGGAACTGCTAAAGCAGACTTTATATTTTTAAGGCAAATCACACAGCCTTGCCTTTAGTTACAGAGTGTAAAGCAATTGTTTAAAAAGACCATGAGGCAATTCTTTTAACATCAAAAGGATAAACGTGCTTGGAAATTGAATCCTGTTAGAGGAAAAGAACATGTGACAAGAAAAGGAAAATCCTTGTAATAAAGCATTATTGATCACTACTAAATGATCATGATAAAAAGTAGAGAGTAATTAACCTGCTTTACATAGCAATGCTGGCATAGAGGTTACTAGGCTCAGTACAGTATTTGTTAAAGGCACTGCAAAGATATATTGTAGCAATGAAGTATTACTATCATATTAAACACGTTATTAAGACCCCTCCTTTCTGGGAGAGCTAAGGTCACAGACACAGTAAATGTAAAGACATCCTTTTTCTAGCTTGCTGCTTTTGCAGAGGGTTAAGCAGAACAGTGGCAGTAGTAACATACACAAATACTACATTTGCATATACATTTTTTTAATTGTGATGCCTTCCAGTATGTATTTTTTAATGTTTTTAAACAATGGTCTAGATCACCTTGACACAAAATTGTACTTTTCTTTTTTTTCTTCTTTTTTTCCCCAGGAATATTCATAGGAAAATAGCAGAAATTCTGTCTTTATACTGTAAATTTCAACAGGATTGTTTATGCTTTATTATGATGTCTTTGGTATGCCTTTGTACTATACAGCAACTTTAACAGAAAAAAGCTGCTAATTTTTGTTAGATAGATTTGGGTGATAAGTACAAAAGAAGAACCTGGATGGTCACTTTGGTCCTTCCATTTTGAATTCTTCTGTTGGATATTTTCTTCCTCTTCTTTGTAACTCAACATTCTGAGTTTCAGTCTACATAATTACTTTCTTAATCTTTCCAGATAATAGTCTAGGTTTTAGTCATTGCTTCTAATCCCTCATTTCAGTACATAGTATGGATCTCAGCTCTCCATGTCTACTAAGTCATGTGATCACACTAAACAAGGAAAAGTAAACAGAAGTTTTGTTTAACAATAGTCATAAGAAATTAGAGAAGCTCTAAAAAGTATAACAAAAATCATTCAGTACATAATTCTGAAGTAGATAAATATTTTCATATTTGTGACCAAAATATGAAACCCTGAATTTAGTAACACTAATGTAAGTCTGTCATTTACCCAGGCATGAGGCATTATATATGGCTCTGAGCTTGCAATAGAACCTGCTGTAGTGTGTTAAATATTTATAAATTGCATATTAACATCAGCACGTAAATATTGTTATGAATACTTATTAGGGTCACTTTCATTAGTGCATGTGTGGGCATGTGTGTCCCTCTGTGTGAGAGCAGTATGTTTGCTCTGGTCTTTAAAGATGTGGGGGTTTGTCTGGGGTCCAGCAGAAAGACAACAAGCAGTGGCATGTATCTGCTGCTGAACTGGGCAATAATGTAGTCTATTTTTTAAGCATGATTTTATTGGCAAGCACATTGGTTTTGTTTTATTAAAATTCCAACACTTCACATTTTTATTAATCACTTTCCCAGTGCTATTCAGCTGTGTTCTGATGCCTGTGCTGCGGTACCCATAGCAACACTTGTTAATGCTAATGAAACTGCACCATCCTAAGCTCCCCGACAGAGCAGCCCTGTTAAATATGGCTATTAAGCACAGTTGTATTTCTGTTAGTTCCAGCTCCCAGCAGACACCTGCTCTATAGAAACTCTGTTCTGAGTTATTAGGATTCCGTAACTTAAAGCTTTTCTTAAAGCTGTCATTTAACTGGAATAAAATTCTCATTTTCCTAGACAGCAAATGCTACAGAATATGTACAGTTTCTGTAAAACTGACAAGCTTTAGCTGTAGGATTAAGTGTTCTTTTGAAGTGCTCATTTGCATTCAATGAAAAACAGGCAGGTCTGTGACTGATTGATCTTGGGGGAAGCTACAGGATCTGTTGTCCCCTAAAGCACGTGGACATTTTAACTAAATATCATTCATAGTGTGTTAACAAGCAGAAGTAATAGCTAAACAATTCCTCATGAACTCAGACTTAATTCAACTTAATAGAAGTACTTGAGGGCTTTAATATATTGAGGTAGGAGAAGATTATGTACATTGATTCTTCTTTCACTAGGAGACATATTTGCATGTAGGATTGGTGAGGACCATGACAGGGTGTTTTATTTTCATTATTCAGAGTTTTGGCTTTGAATACTGTTTATTTGGCAAGTCATTAGTCATCCATCTTTTGTACTCTGAAAAACAAAGGAAAAATCCTGTAATCAGTATAAAATTGCTTCCAAGAATATGACCACAAATTAGGGAATGCTGCTGTGCCAACAAATAGATGCTGCAGTGCCAAGGCTGCAAACCAGGGAAGCTGTCATGTGTGTATTTTGAGTGTCAGGCTGATCCTTTTCGATACTCTTTGATCATCTCAAAAACAATTGATTCCAAGACAAAGCTTTAAAACTGCTCATTTCCTAAAGAGTTTTAAATGCAGCACTCTTGTGCAGAATTACCAATAGGAATACAGGTTGGTTCCCCAGTGTGCCCTCTGTAGGGCTTTGGTAATTTTGGCTACTAAATGGTTTTGCCATGTAGTCGATGAGAACTTGGGGGAGGGTGCTCAGCCTTTTTGTTTTCCATTCGGCATCTGTTGGGCTGCTAGCGTGGAGTGCCAGGTTTGCTAGGTGTCTTTTGGTTTTTTTCTTCCCTTTGTTCTCTGCATGTCTACAAACCCATCTTTTGCTTGTTATTTGGACTCCTGTATTCACCACTATGTCTTTGTTGTGTTCATTTTTGTTTTAGGATCATTTCACATTCTTGTGCTAATCTCATAATATTAACCAGCTGTATTAATGAGATAATAAACCAGATTTGTTGGTAATGAATTGATCCATTCAACTATTGGATTTAATTAGAAAGACACTTAACATTCCAGCAGATGTTCTAATTTAGTTTCATTATCCTTGTGTTACCAACAGTGGGATATTTACATCATAAAGTCCTCAGCCTAAGGCCTTGTTGCTGTGCATAGACTACAAAAAATGGCAGGACACCCATAAATATGTCTTAAGGAAATTTGTATAAATTGCTTTTCCATAATTTCAATTCTCAGACTTTGCAATGCCTTGAATTTTCAAAGTATTCCTCATTTAATAATAAATCAATCTGTTTTAAAATAGTTTGATTTCTTCTTTCCTAGTTAAAAATCCTTGTCTTTGGACTTATCTCCTTTTCCTCTGGTCTTGTGACACTCTTTCCTTCCTATCCAGTGGCAAAGCTTCAGAGCAAAGGAAGTGAGTGCCCCTGTCCTCAGCATTCCCTGCAAACTAGTTTATGGAGTTCTCCCTCAGCATGCTGGTTGCCTGCTGGAAGAGTCTGCTGCTCCCTGAGCTCTGGCACTTGAGGCACATCTGCAGGTTGCACCTCAGGGCCAAGCTGTGCAAGTGGAGAGTTCTAACAGTGAAGTTACTTCATTTATCTGAACCCACATACCTCCACTTTCTAGTCAGAGAATGTAATCTATGCAGCAGTGTTGAGTTTGCCCCTAGAGCCAGTCAGAGTGGATAGTTCAGATGTGCAACCAAGTAGACTTCAGCACAAGAGGTCCACACTGCATTTAGTGTGTTAGGTGTGCCCATGCTGACAACAGTGGATTCTGCAAACTGAACCAGTGCTGATTGTCCTTGTTAGGATGCAGTGATAAAATCTTAGTGGCTTTTTTTCCTTTGTATGTAATGCCTTTGAAGAAACCTTGCACACAGTGGCAGGCTTATGCTAAAATTGTGTGAGACAACTGAGGCTGTAAAGCTGAGAAGAGAGGAGGAAGCTGAGAGGAAGGTTCTGTTTCACCTTACTGCTTCTCACCGTGCACTCCTTAGTTTGCTCTTGCCCTTGGTGGACTCTTGTGTGAGCAGTTTCAACATTCTTGAGCAAAAAGAAAGGAAGGAATGGTTCCTAATGGTAAAGAGTTGGATTGACTCTCCAAAGGATTTGGCAAGCCTAGGAGCCAGCACAAACAGAAGGGCAATGGTAGATGGTTAAGAGTGGTGGGATAAGGTGGAGAAAGACAGGACAGTGAGACATCCCTGTGCTTCTTGGTGGCAGCAAGCAGCTACACTGGCTAAACCATCTCTGGGGACCTTGCCTTTCAAAACTCCCATTCAGATGCCAAATCTTTCCTTCCTTTTCTTTCTGATAATAATATCTGTTGTATTGGCCATAAAATTGCATGGCATATTGCTTTGTGGTAATTGCATGTGTGATTGTGCAGGTGGAGTACATTGCCTGTTCTGCTGTAGTCTGTTATAACTGTGTGGGTGTAATGTTTACTTAATTGTGCAAACGAACATTGCTTTGGAGCTAAGAATAATTGTATTCAAAAGTGAAAATGCTCCAGTAAGGAAAATGAGTCCATTTTCATCTTGTTGCTTCTACTAGCTGTGAAGATTAACTAGTCTATATTATAACAATTCTTAAAATAAAATAAAGTAATATAATTTCTATAAAAAGCAGCCTTTTTATTTAGGGTTTTTTTTCCCACTGTTGTGATGGTTTGTACAGTCCCTGTTCAGGGATCAGAAATCCATTGTACTAGGTGCTTTATCCATTATCCTGTGGGTGCTTATAATAAAAACAGTGCTTATTTTAGTTGTGAAGGTAAATTGTTTTCTTTGCTATCTCATTCTCAAATATCTTCATAGTATTTATTTTATTTTCCCCTGAAGAACTTAGTATACTTCTTAGTTTTAGTTTTCAAAGAATGTATTCCTCTGTTCTCTTCTTTCTACTAATTATATTTTTTAGCTCTGAATTAGCTGTTAAAGACCATAGTTTTTTCTGTCCTGGTAAAAGTTGAACAACATAGTGTCAGCTGCCAGTTCTGTGATTGAGAAAGGGATTTTCTTAGTTCCTGAGTTCAGAGGGCTTTCTGTGAAGCCTTTGCATAACAGTCATGCTGTTTTTCTATTGGGTAGAGAAGAACTCTGGGGCATCAACATGATTCATCCAAAACTTGATGGATGGGTTTTTTAAGGCTCTCTTCTCATAGGGAGTCTCATGAGTCCTGTGCTGTTCATCACAGACACAATAGGAAGGGACATATATTAATATATAACATCATATATTGCTGTTAACACACTTTTTTTCCCTAAGTGGTAAGCAGGAGGGCCAGCTGAAGCATTGCAGGAAATTTCATGTTGTTTGAGCAAATTGTACCCAGTCAAGTGCTATGCAATGTTAACAAATGCAGAGTAACACACTCCTGTGTGAACACACAAAGAATGTAACTACTGTCTTGTGCATTAACACCTGATTCACAACTTAGGAGACTTTGGATCATTGAAGAGAATTCAGTGGTTAATTTAACAACCATAAAAGCAAGCAAAATATCAGAAATAAAAAGTAAATAGAGGAGAGATTAAAAAAGAAGAAACCTGTTCTGATTTAGAAACATGTTTTCTTCAGCTCTTGGACATTTTCAAGCTACCTCTTACCACAGTACATGAAGGGACGAGTAGAACTTGCCTCGGGTTGAACCAGGACATAAAGGAATAAAGGACCATTACGAAAATATGAAAAGTTGATGCTAGTTTTTTGTAGGTGTTGAAAGACCAGCATTTCAAATAGTGCAGGAGCAAGTCAATGGAGAGAAAAAAATAAAAGCTGCTTAACTGAGGGGATCATATAGCCTTTGACTTAAACTCTCCATACTCAGACTTCTGGAAGACTATTCTATTTGTGTGATCACTTTTTGTTTGCCCTATTTTTATACCACTCCTAAGTAATTGCTTCTCACCCTTTTCAGCCAGGGCACATGCACTAGAGGAATGTTCCATCTGTCCCTGTGAAGTTATTCTTGTTGCAGTAGATTCTAAGAGAAAAGCTTGCTACTTTTCCCTCATTTTCAAGTGTCTCTGCATGTAGGAGTCTTGGAGTCTGAGAATGCATCTGAGAGTTTTTATTTCCCTGTTAGCCCTGACCTGTGCTATAGTTATCAGCTTTATTCAGTACCTGTAGCCAGTCTGCTCCAAATATAGAAACAAAATTACCTACTTTTGCAGAGATTTCAATATTATGCTTAGATTTATTTGTACTGTTTCGAGGTTTGTGCTATATTAGTCCAGTAAGTGCTACGCTAAGGGCTGTGCATTTGTTCAGCTCTGTGCATTCATTCTCTTGTTCAGTGTTTTCTGTAGCAGATGAGTAAAAAGATATTTACATGGATTCCTTTTTCCTTTGCCTCTTCTTGTAAGTGCCTTCGAAATAAATTACATAAGCTTCTGCATTTGCCAAACTGCTCTGGTAGCCTGAAGTTATTCTCTTTTAGTATTAGCTACCCTGTTTGGGCAGCAAAAAAAATCTTCACCCCATTTTATTCCTTTCAGCAGCTCATGACTACAGTTAAAGACTTAGCAGTTCTGTTTTTGTAGCCCAGGCCGTTGCTATCCACAAGTACCTTTACTAAATAACTGTATCAGCTCCTTGTCTAAGTTTCATACCAGTTCCTGCTGTACACACCTGTCTGTTGAAAGTTGATTCCTGGGGGCAGATAGGTGGTTATTTATTTGGATTTCTAAAGGTTTAAATAGGTCATTGTGAGAGACCTATACCAAAAATTAACAAATAGCAATGTTGCTGCTTACTGGGTACAGTTGAACTGGCTGACAGAGTATCTTCTTAGTTCACTTGGCATCAGTAATTGCAAAGGAAATTAAATTCTCCTTTTCTCAGTGAACATGGTTTAATGCTTCTTCAGGCAACAGAACTGACTGTAAGAACGGACAGAGCTGACTCTTGCAGGTAACATCAGTTTTGCTTGGGAGATTTGACCCTTTCATAAAGATTGCTCTAGCACATAGTGTAGCCACTGCTGTTCTTAAAATAGGACAACATGGAACAATTTCTGCAATGCCAATTTAATAAAGAAATTTCTAAGGGAAGGGAATGGGCTGAAGTGTAGATAAAATTATGAGAAGAAAGGTGTTAGATTGTGCACAGCAGCTGCATTGCTCCAGGTAATACCATACTCTGTGCTGCCATCTTTCCACAGGGCTTAGTTTTATGGGATAAATTGAATTCAGTGTAACCCAGCCATCAGTCTTCAGTCAAGTCAGTGCCTTTCCAGGAAGTTCTGTTTTTCAGAAGTCCTAAGCAGAAGCCTCAACAGTTGTGCAGGGCAGTTCCAGGAGCAGCACAGAGCTGATAAAGCTGTGTTTCCTATGGTTTTATAGCCTTTAGCATCCTGGCTTCCAGCAGCTCCAGCATACCCTCAGTCCCCTGGAGCACCCCCATCAGGGAGCCACTGGCTGTGCTGTGGCTGCTTTGGTGTGCTGCTGTCCACACTGGTGGGGCAGACACTGCCAGGCAGCCTGTGCTGGAGGACAAAGTCTCATTCCCCTCTCCATGCCTCTTCCTCTGCCTGAACACACATTTGTCACAGAGCTTACAGGGCCTTCCAGGTCTGTCTCTGAATGGGTTTCTCCAGCCCTTCTTTGATTATTTCAGTCTTGGGAGAAGGTGGGGTAGAGCCTACATTAACATATTCTCCTAGGAAAAAAGCTCAATTACTGTGATTTCTTAAATTTTTTTCAAATTTTCCATGTGAGCAAGTTACCAGACAGTCAGATTTGGTACACTTGCCAATGTATAACATATATATGTGACTTTTGTAGGGTGAAGGTTGCTTCTTCTATCTGGTAAATATTAATTAAGGCTCCTTTAACCATGTGTATTTTAAAATTCATGTGTGACAAAATAACAGACTTGAGAGAAGGCCTTTCTCTTGATTCTTCAGATATTTTTGGAAACTGATGCCCAGGAGGTTCCCTCAGAATATCAGGAGATGGTTTTGCATGGTGAGGGTGTCTGAGCACTGGCACAGGTTGCCCAGGGAGGCTGTGGAGTCAAAGCTGTTTGCATATGGTCCTGGGCAACCAGCCCTAGGTGGTCCTGCATGACAGTCCTCCTTGACCAGATGACCTCCAGAGGTCCCTTCCTGTCTCATCCATTCTGTCATTCTGTGAAATTTCATTTTTCTATAGAGATGTTCATGTCACTGCAGGAATTCAGGAGACACAGAGTTTATTCTCCTTCTGTACAATCTAGCTTCATAATACAAGAGTCCAGGACACCCATGTTTTCAGTTTTCAACTTCAAGAGGGCAGGAACGTCGGGAACTTTTTTCTGTTTCCTTTTTGCTATCCAAAATTGACATAGCTAAAATTGAAGATACATGTTGAAATTGGCATTTGCTTGAAAGATAAACCCTAACCCAAGACTGAGGAATGATTAATTGGGAAAATGAACACCACAGTTTACTTTTGGACAGGTGGAAGTTGGTTAGCCTAATGCGGCCTGTAACTGTTGAACCCTCTTGGTCAGTGTTTCTTAATGAATTATACTAATTTATGCCAATGGCAGGGCTTATGAATTTAGACCAGTGTTGTTTAAATGGGGAACACACACGTATAACCCCAGGACACCATGGGGCAGTGACTCACCTCTGTGTGGTGTCACTGGAGGAATCTGTGTCTGACTGGTACAGTATGGTACAAACATGGGCCATTGACCTTTCCACATATGGAGCATGGCTGCCCCTTCCTCAACATCTGTGCAGTTAGATACAGTGTTCCAGTGGGCATGAACGTCCACGTGGCACTAATCTTTATCAAGGATAATCTTTTGTCATAGAACAGTAAATTAGATGTTAATGGGGGGGGAAAAGGCAAGACAAATGCATATCTTTAAGAGTCAGTCAGAAAATTCCGCAATAAATATAAGTATAATTAGGAAAATTAACATGCAAACTAGTTTGTGCTATACTGAAAGTCAAAATCCTTCCTGATGCTCTGAGCAACGTGGCTCGGAGAGCCACAGAGTAGCTTCTGCATATCAACAGATAGATTAGATAGAGAGAAGAAAAGTAGTTTTCCCATCATAAAATTTATTTAATAGTAAGCAGAGCACTTGTGTGTGAGTGACTTGGTGTCAGTTGGGAGTTTCATTTGGAACAGACACCTGAGAACTGTTCTGTGCTAACTTCCCACTGTCCTTGGAATCAATGCAATCAACCTGCTTACAAGCATCTAGCTCCTCAAGTGATCCATGCAACAAAACCAAAACTCAAACAGGTTTTACATGTGCTACCTAAAAGTACTCCAAGAGCTGTACATTTATTTACTTAGTCAAAATTAATTATTATTACTTTTATTTATTTTAGATACCGAGTGTATTTTGGAGCCTCTGTGTCTGCCAGAAAGTCCAGGTGGTGTTGATGCAGTAGAAAGTTCTCCCTATGTGCCTTGTATTTTCTGCAAAGAATGCTATGTCTTAGCAGAGCAAAACCAGCTCCTGAAGCACATGATTATTGAACACAAGCTCGTCATAGCAGATGTGAAACTGGTTGCAGATTTTAGAAGGTAAGGGTTATATCATTTAAAATGGGTATGTGTGCAGATGTTGAAAACTTTGAAAAAGTAATGATCATCTTTTAAAAAAGACATTGTGGGAGATTTCTGTTAACTTTTCTTATGAGCAGTTTGCTCCTGGACTGTAAGGTTGTTTTCCTGTTTCCATCCCTCCCCCAATGCCTAGATGTTGCTGGGACTAGGGAGCTCAGTTTTAGAATACATGGCAATTCCTGTGTTTGGCTTTTTTTTTTTTAATATCCTAGGGAGCTCAGTTTTAGAATACAGGGCAATTCCTGTGTTTGGCTTTTTTTTTTTTTACATATTCTAGGGACTTCTCAGGTCCTGTCACTAATTAACAAATTGTATGCAAACTAGAAAGCTGATTTTTAGCAAAGCCTATTCCAGACAATCAGCTCTTCTAATCTGGGGTTTTATTTGTATAGGGCAAGACTATTTCTACCCCTGTACAATGTCCTAAAGCTGTGTATTGTACACAGAAGCTGCTCAGTACACGATCTCTCACATTCTGAGATGAAATTTGTTTGTGCTACTTTAAGGACAGCATTCCGCCATCAGAATTCCATTTAATCCTTAACTATGCTTTACAGTACTGTGATTTACATACAACTGTGAGTCCTTCTACAGCTGTGTCGTTGATCATCTCACCAGGGTCACATTTGGCTTTCTCTCTACTTCCTCCAGTAGCTGGCATGGCCCCAGCTGGCTTGTAACTTCAGAGACAAGGTACTTGCTTGGCATTTTGCTTTCCACAGTAATGTGTGGGCCAGGAGGAAGGCTAGACAGTAACTGCCAGTCTGTAGATAGTTCTGCTGTAGTATTTAAGTGTTAGACGGATAATTCCTCACCTAAAATGAGTTTTCTAGTAGATCTTCTGTTACTAGTTACTCAGTCAAAACCTTGTGTCTATCAAGACTCAAAAAAAAAAAAAAAAAGAAATAATACAATATAATTTAGGAAGAGAAATGTAAGCCATATAAATCCTTAATCAAATGTATGAGCTTAACATTGCTTAAAATTGAAAACTGATGGTAGTTTTTGTTTGCTTTTCTGCTGAAAGCCAGCAGAAGGAGAATGTTCTGTTCTTTGGAGATAGTACTTAGTATCTTCGGGTAAGTAAAGGAATCAGAGCCGCTCAGTCATGGACCACCAGTCTAAGCATGCTTGGGGGAATTATTTTGCATTAATAGAAATGTATTTTAAAAACACGCCTTTGAAAAACGCCCATTTAGATTATTTTTGCTGCTAATGCAATTGGAAGGTAGCCAAATCTTGTAGAATGTGGCCCCAGGATATGAAATTATAAACTAGTTGCTCTAAAATGTGCTTACTCTGATTTTCTGTATTAGTAAAATAGTCTAATACTATGCACAAAAAATAGAGTATATTCTGAAGTGTTGAACTGAGGTGTGGAAAGTACGGGGATCAACTCTGTAAAGACAGTATTATTTTTATACTTAGCAGTGAGCTACAGCCAGTCTTAGGAATACATTTCTTGACAAGATTGCAGGTAGTGGATAATCCAGAAAAGACCAATACTAATGGAAATTTTTTTCCTTTTCTTTTTAACTTTGAAGAGTAAAGATAAGTTGGCAGAAGGGCAGAGGGAAGAGATAAGGGGAATAAGCTTCTGCTTCATGACTCAACATGATCACTCGTTCTGTCTCCCTGGAAGTATCACACGGCATTGGTTTTATCTGGTCATTGATTATTTGGGTTAAGTCTTATGATATGAAATCCCTTAGCTGTAATTTCCCTGACACAGTTATGGGCAGGTGGGTTTGTACCAGTGCTCATTTTTCTCAGTGCAAGGGACAGACATTTACTAAATGAGCTCTTGAAATCTCTCCATTGGTACATTTATGTCCTAGAAGCTCAAGGATGACTTAGTCTGGAAGAACTGTTTAGCAGCTCTTTCAATGTGCATTGCCAGCAGTGGAGTAGGCAGGGGGAGGACTAAAGACTCACCTCTCACTTCCTGACATCTGAAGATGCTGCTGACTGAGCCTCAGCCACACATGCTGGCTTCACTGTGCTCAGCCGTCTGCTGCACCAGAGGTTGGTCCTCTCCATGTCAGAGTTAGCAGAAAGGAAGGTGTGCTGATTATTCCTTGGCTGCTGCAGTGGAGGTCCTCAAATATATTAGGTGAGATGGTAGAGGCAGTGTGAGCCACTATGGGATGTGATAGCTGTGGCAAGTAACCTTGCAGATTGCACAAGTATTAAAAGCTGCAGCTATTAAAAATGCTCTCATAATAATGATATCTGATTCTTTAATTATTCTTTTCCTAATCTGGTGGCACATAAGAAGAAGAAGCAATAATTGAATAGCCTTTACCTTACCAACTCTCACATGATTTATATCATACATGAGTATAAATTTAAGCAAGCACTTAAGCATTTTCAGATTTTTTTTTATAGTAAAATTCTGAATAATGAGCACAAGAATTGCTTGGTTCCCTTAATCATATAAATGGAGTAATGATTTTTTCTTGGTTGGACAGGAGCTTCCTAGCTCAGTGGAAATCTAATCTCAGTTGTGTTCTGTTGATGCAGCTGTAATACCAAGAAAGATAGTACAGAATGTTTTTAAACAACTGTAGTTGATGGGTTAAACTTTCAAGATGTGTTTAGGTCTTTTCTTATTCTGTCTGCTGTCTTACCTCCAGGTGTTCAGGGACTTCATTTTTCTGTCTTTCTAGTTGTCTGCCAAGCTGTAACTCCGCAGGAGACCTGCCAAAACCTCACTTTTGTCAAGTTGGTGTTTTTACTGAGTTTCAGCTTCTTGACTGCATCTTGCAGAACACAGAGCACAATATTTTGGGAATTTGAGAATGCTCTGTAATATATCTTTTCAGAAAAGATGCATCTGAGTGACACTTCTGTCTGAAGATGTGAATAGGTCACAGTGTTTATGCAAAGCTTGGTGCAAATCTGCTTATTGAGTTCTTCACTTTGACAGCATGTTAAACCCAGTTTAAGTGAAACTGAATTAATTTCATAAAATTGAAAACTAATATGAAGGAAGAAAAAAAGGACACAGGAGTTAATAAAAGAAACAAAAGCATCTAAGAATTTAGAGCATGGAAAAAACAAGAGCTAATCAATTTTTTATTAAATTTTTTTTATGTTTTCTTTTTCTCTGATCATCTCCCACTTATTTTTAAAGCTACATCTTGTACTGGAAGAAGAGATTTGCAGAACAGCCTATCACAGACTTTTGTAGTGTGATAAGAACAAATTCAAAAGCTCCATTAGGTAAGTATGGTGCTTACTTACTCTCTGATGGACAGATCATGTGATAATTTCTGGCATATGCTGCTGCTTTGATCAGCCAAGTGTGTCTGAAAACCACAGAAGTAATGTTTAACTCATAGTCACATATTTAAACTTACCTTTTCCAAGGATTACAACACATGCTACAGCACTGTGCTGAGTGAGGATGAGCTCAGTACATGCTTAAATGCTCTGTGAACTGGGGCCTGTTGCAAATCAAGGGCTGGAAGCAGAGCTGCTCACATCATGGCTGGGGAGACATTGGTACCCACTGCATAGGTAATTCATGATGGTCCTTCCAAAATGATGAGAAACATTCCCACTGAGCTGCCTTTCCTGACTTCACCCTGCCCACCATTTGCACTGATGCTGCTAATTCTTGGACATCAGGGCCACAACCCCCCTAACTTTCCCCTGCCACAATGCTCCCTGCCCCAAGAGTGTCATGAGACATTATCTTCACAGAAGCCATACAAATCTGCAGTTTTCTGGGCTCCAGCACTGGTCTGAAACCAGAGTTCATCGTTTTGCTGCGTTGGTATGGTGGCACATTCCATCATAGGGACGTAGTCTTGACTGTGTGAAGGCAGTGTTTTTCTCAGAAGTAGCTGATGCATTACTTTGGCTTTCCTTTTCTAACAGAAAAACACAGTTTACTTAAAATAGATAAGAACTTTAGGGTTTTTTTGCATCTTTAATTCTCAATGGAGACCTTAAAAGAGAGGAAACAATGCATACAGCTGGTGTCAGAGGTGGTTAGAAAGTGAAAACTGAGTACAAAATGGATTAAAGTAATTTTTGTAATTATTCAAAATAAGTTCAAGAAAAGTAGCCCTGGAAAACATGAAAATCATAATTCTGTTTTCTTACAAACACCACTCAGTTTGAAAACTGCAAATCAAATGCCGAATAGCAGAATTATGAAATGTCAATGAGCCTTCTCCCCCCCCCTTCTCCCTACCTCCTCACCCTCCAGAAAATTGTTCTTATCTCAACCCATTATCTTGTGTATTTTCCTACATGCTGAGTAATTTTAATTCCTTTGAATAAAATTCCTTGCCTTCTTCAATTGGATATGACCATATATAGTAAAAAGGTTACTAAAGATAAAATATGTGTAAAACATATAAGTAGAAATGTAAATTAGGCAAGTCTCAATCTATGATACTGAACAGTTGTGTATATCCACAGGTGGAAAAATATTTGATGGTAAAAGGTGATGTGATAGATCAGAGCAAGGGGAGGACAAACCAAATTATGATAGCTACTGAAAACTGACAATTACTTAGGGAAATAACTGCTAAGATGAAATGAAAGGTGATTTTTTATTTCTTTCACGCTGACTTTAATCTGTAACCAATATAAATGCTAATTGTTTTATGTGTCCAGAAGAACTATCATAAAAATGAACAAAGTAGCAAAGTGGAGAAAATCTATGCAAGATTTTTGCCTTCGTACTGCAATATAAATATAAACAAAATTAAACATGTTTCAATAAATTATGAAATTAAAGTAACTGACTTTTATAGGTTAAAAATCACATTCTTACATTTTTAATATGTTTCAAAGTCTTAGCAAATTATCTGCCAGTAATATTCAAAGCAGCTGCAACTTCCCAATCCTTACTCACACTTTCTAATCTTTTAACAGAGGAACAAGACAATTATTTTCTTTTATGTGATGTTTTACCAGAAGACAGATTACTTAGAGAGCAGCTTCAGCAAAAGAGACTGGTAAGAAATTACTGTTGTTTCATTTTTAAGGTAAACAGTCCAGTAGAATAATATACAGTAACTTAGTAGACATTTTAAAATGAAAGCTTTTTTTGCTACATGGCAAAATTCTGATTATTTTTTAAGCTCATTTCCCTAGCAGCTGCACAAACATATGCAAAGCCCCTGTTTATAGGTTTTTCCTTGGTACAGATTTACAGGTTGTATGTCAGTGTTCCACACAAGTGGAGAATACACCCAGAACACTGAAAAAGGTTGAGTGTGCTGAACATTTTTCTTCTTGCAAGGATCTGCAATGCATTGACACACTATCTTTCATGTAATAATATACATCTAGGGAAATTAGCAAAATAGAACTCAGCGTGTGATACTGTGAGCCAAGAAGGTGATACTTATCTACAAAATCTCTGAGCAAGTTGTTTTTGTGCATTCATGGTCCCTTTCCCAGATTTCATTAACTCACAGTTCGTGCTCACAAGCACCATGGTGTGTGAATGGAGGAAGTCTGGCCAGTATTGTTTCTGTAAGATGCGAAGGACAAGAAATGCCAGCTCTTGAGTCCACATGAGCCATTCTGGTTCTTCTTGCCTGATGGCAACCTAGTACTTTGGACAGACCTTGCTGACCTTTCAGGCATTGTCAGTTCTGAATGGATGGTCCTTCAAGTCCAACTCATGCTGACCAGCTTCCAGGAGTCTTAGTCCAGATTGTTGGCCAGTGGGGTTTTTTTCTCGTTTTTTGTTTGAGATACACATCTGGAGTCTGGTTTTGCTGTTGGGCTAATTTAGAAATGAATGTTATATGGTACCTAGCAGCCTTATTGACACTCTCCTCATGTTGGGGTGCAGGATATTCCACTGGAGATGCAGAATTCCTCCTACTGTACTGTGAGATGTTAGAGTGCAGTCCTTATGGTCTTTACATAAATACATTCCTCAGTTTAGTGCTGGCAGCTGTGTCCAGGGAATTGTCAACATAGGCCTTTTAACCCTTTGTTATGCTGTTTCTTCTGATATGTTTGCATTACAAG
Organism: Cettia cetti; assembly: GCA_013401135.1. Classification (NCBI taxonomy): domain Eukaryota; kingdom Metazoa; phylum Chordata; class Aves; order Passeriformes; family Sylviidae; genus Cettia; species Cettia cetti. The sequence goes on along the minus strand of VZUI01047973.1, from coordinate 20,239 downwards.
TTTGTACATAGCATGCAAATAAAGTGATATGCATTCAGAATGAAGGAGAACTTACAAAACCCAAATTCTAGTCCTAGGGAAATTGGGATTGGCAAGCAAAATCCAGTTGGTTCAACTATTCTTCGAGTGCTGTTTTCATTTGCTGGCAACAGTAATATCCTTCAGCTTGAAGTACATGACTGTGGGCCTGATATTTCTGAGTCTGAAAGGTTTTCAGCCTGTCAGTGGCTGATTTTCTTCCCAAGGGAAGATTTCTCAGGATAGTCTTTCTTTCGAGGACAATTTCTGTAAATAACTATTTTCTTCTCATAACATTTTTAAGTAAACAATATTTTTCTCATAACACTCTCCCAAGTGTTGTTTCTGTTACTTAACCAATGGAGAGAGGTGTCAATTGTATGGACCAATAATATGCCTTTTAGTGCAGCATGTTATAAAGAGGCTCAATGAATTGTAAATGAAACCTTCTGATCATCTTCTGCCTTTCAACTGGAGTCAAGCATCTTTATTTCGTGTCCAACAATGGCACATGACTAGTTAATCCCTGGAACTGGAGGAATATGTACAAGTCTGACACAGCTTTCCATAGGATCCCAGCTCCTGCAAGGGGGAAATGCTTCCACTGGGGATTTGCCATGGAGTTGGAGTTGTCTGAGCTGAAACCTGCATTCCTATGTAGGCCCATTGGATTGGCATGAACTCAGAACAAAACAGCTGATGTACTTATGCGTAGCATGCTTACCTTCCAAAGCTATCTGGGATCAGTAAAAAAGGTTTGTCTAGATCAGTATCTTACCCTTGACAGCAGCTAAGTGTCCCTGGTATGTGCTGCCTCCTGATCTAGTGGTGATTCTTTCCCAAAGTACTCACTTAGTCTCCTGCAGTTGGCAGCTCAAAAATTTCTGAATTCAGCAATATGAGCCTCCAACTCTGAACACACAGAAACTTCCAGGAGTCTCACTACCTGCAGGAGTGAGTTACACAGCTTGACCACACACTGGGAGAGAACCATCTATTTGGTCCTTTGGAACCTGTCATGTCACACCTGGCAGGTTTCTGTATTAGAGGAGATAGTAAAGAATTTGTCCTTAGTATTACCCAAACCATTCAGGATTTGTCTCCTGGTTTATCTGCCTTACATTGTCTTTCATTAGTCCTGTGCTGGAGTGCACACTCATGGCAAAGCAGGACAGACAACAACATCCTGGCCTGTATTAGGAAGAGCATTGCAGTCAGGTTAAGGGAGATGGTCCTTCCACTCTCCTCAGCACTGCTGAGGCCACATCTGGAGTGCTGGGTCCAGCTCAGGGCTCCTCAGTACAAGAAGGATATGGACTTCCTTGAGCACTCTGGTGCAGAGTCACAAAGATGCTTGAGGGACTGCAACATCCTACATACAAAAAGAGGCTGAGACTGTTAAGTCTGGAAGACGAGGCTCACAGGGGAACTTAGTGATGTATATAAATATGTAATGAAGGAAAAAGGAGTCAGATTCCTCTCAGTTCTGCCCACCAACGGGACAAGTGGTAATGGGCATGAATTAAAAATCAGGAAATTCCCCCAGTAAACAAAGAAGCCCACTTTTTTTTATTGTGAGTGTGATCAAACACTAGAAAAAATTACCCAGAGAGGTTGTAAACTCTTCCCCTGTGCAGACAGAAAGAAGAAACTGAACACACTCATGGGTAACCAGGTAGAGGTGACCTTGTTTGGGCACAGGGGTTGGACTTGTTGCTCTCAAGAGATCCTTTGCAACCTCAATGATTAAAGTGATTTGAGGTTGAGGAATGCTATTTGGTGGTTCTTCACAGAGCATCATTACTGCACTTCTCTGTATCTTTTACAGTTTTCAACAATTCTTTTGGGTTTGTGAAAGACATCCTGAATTTTGCATGTGAGCACGCAGTGTCATAATGATATTTGTTTTCCAAGTGTATATCATGTTTGTGGCTTTGAGGGAGGAAAAAGGGTTGTGATTGAGCCTGCAGCTGATGTTTTCATAGAACCATCTTATTACAAACAATACCTGCTATAAATTGGACAGTACTCTTGGTTTTTAAAGGGCATTTGTTTCTGATTTTGTGGTGCTTTGTACTATGCAGTTCTGTACCAACTAAGCCTTTTCTCCACGGCAGTGCCAAGGGCATGAAGAGTCTGTTGGCAGGTGAACAATTTCATCTGCTCTGCAAGTAGACATTTCCTCAAACTCTGGAATGAGTGGAGAATTTAGCCCAAAGCAAGTGCTGGTTTTGTTTATAGAGTAATTAAATTAGGGAAGAAAGAAATATGCATGCTTATTATGGTGTGAAATAGTTTGCAATTATCACTGTTTTGAATATCAGAATTGTATCCTCGGTTTTTACAGAAGGATTTGTGAAATCAAGCTGCAGCTGTAGTTGGGGCTAATGGAGTCACTGCTTTAGTTACAGCAATAAAGTCTGTTTATTTTTTCATTTCCTTTTGCTGCAATCTGAGCATTGACTTGCAAGTTAAATAGATATTTTGCTTTGTAAAGCCTTTTACCTCTAGACAAGTCCAGCAATTAAGAGTGAGCTGGCAAATGGGCTCGTGAGTTGCGTAGAATAAAGACCATAACTATACAACTTTTGGTGCTTTTTCTGCAGCCTTTGAATCCTAACTGCTGTCTCCAACAGCAAGCCCAAACAAGGACAAATGCTGTCTTTAAAATGTGCTGCCTGAAGCATTTAATTCTGCAGTTTTGAAACTCCAGTTTAGGAATATTTCAGGCTGTATTGCAGCAGGGAGCTAGCCAAGGTGGATGTCATGCAGAGACATAATGGTGACTGTGATGTATTGAGAGAAGCCAAGGAATGAGCCTGAAGTAGGTTAGAGAGCACAGCTTGCTGAAATAGCTGACAAGGCTGTGAAATACAAAACAGATACGGTCTTTTGGAAAAACACAGTCTTGACAAAGAATTTGTAGTTGTGAAGCACTACCAGGCAAGGAAGTCCTGGCAGCAAAACTAGAGGTACATGGGGGGGGCAGTGTCAATATAAGCCACCTGTGTGTTTTCTTTAAATAAAAAAGTAACATCCCCAAACCTGTTTTTTTGAAAATACATACTTTCTCCAACAGCACTGACCTTGTCTTGCTGTCATGTATACAGCTATTCACCTGCCATCTCACTGGTCATTTTAGGTGAAGGGGCTTCTCTTTCTCCCAGCAAGTAAAGAAACTGAGTAGGGGTCTTCACCAAGACTGCAAGCTGTACCAGCTTCCCAGGAAGAGCTGTTTGTATGATCCCCTGTTTGTCACAATCTTAAGCTGAGACAAGGTTCAGGAGGTTGAAGATATACATTGGACAGGATGGAGATGTATGTTTAGTGTAATACAACATCAGATGTGCTTACTGACTAGCTGGTAACGTCAGCATGTTAAAACCTACTTCTGAATTCTATAGGCTCTTCTTTGCCTATGTTGGGTATTTAATTTCTTTTTCTCAAGGACTCTGGAATCTTACCCACACTCTATCAGTTTATGAAGACTTGTCATACCAATGGTCAGAAACAGTTTTATCTGATTCCATAATGACTGTTGGGTAGATTATGTCAGGTCGAAATACATTTAATGTCCAACCTTTAACCCTTACTTATCCTTTTCTGATCTTGGTTCTTTTTTTCTTTTGTTTTAAATGCATTTCTTTAACAGTTTTAACATAATTAGACTGAAGCCCTGCATGTTCCAAACATTCTTCTTTGTCTGTGTTTGGTCTCTTGCTGCACTGGATCTATGCTCCTTTTTGTTGTTTATTTCTGATGTATTTGAGGGTGGGGGAAGGTCAATTTTGCTATTTCGTCTTACTGTATTAGCCTGTCTCCATCTTCTTTTGCTTTTCTTAGTTCAAACAAACTTCATCTTTCTCCTGCTTCAGCTTGGTATCCTCTGGTATGTGCCTAATGTTATTTCAGCCCTCTTTTTCTTTTAAATACATCTTTACATAGTTTTCATCATACCATGAAACTCATCCTCCTTTTGTTTTAATTGACTCAGCTTCTTGAAAGAGCTGTAAGAATGTCTTCTACATCAGTCTCACAGTACCCTTCAAAGTCTGTCATCAGACCTGTCATTAATTACAGCCTTTTCAGGTGTAGGTTTTACCCTGTATCGCTTCAGGAGCTGAGTCAACTCAAGAAGAGGAGCAGTAGGGAAGAAAGGAAGAACCTAAGAACAAATGGGACAGACAGCTAGGGGAACATCCCTTATACCTGTCCCAGTTAGTCATTTTGAAGCCAATCTCTGTGTGTTGCTGTTGGACATGAAATGAAGAGCTTGACTCCAGGTAGAAGAAAAATTCAGAAGGCTATTTTATTAATTTCACACAGCCCTTTTATAACATGCTGTGCTAAAGAACCATATGATTGGTTTAATAAAGACAACACTTCTCTTTATTGGTTTAATAATAGAAACATATGATAGCTTAGAAATATTATATAAAAAAAGGGCTGTTTACATGCAGCATCCTTGAGAGGAATTAATTCTCTCACAGAAAGAATCAGCCATTAACAGGCTGAAAATTTCACCAGCTCAGAAAATCAGACCCATATCTGTGGAATAGACTGGAATCAAGGGTGAGGTACAGGAAAAAAAATGAAGGAAAAGAAAAAGAAACACATTTTTTTAAATGTTATGAGTATTTTTGTATTGGTATCAACAATGACTTAATGCTGGCATCCCCAAACATTCAAGGAGGTTGGAAGCTGGTGCAAGTATTTAAGCAAATTGCTCATTTCCTGCCTCATAACTTCAGTTTCTGCTTGACATACGTTACCAGAATGTCTCTGCTCAGAAAAAATTCCGTTTTATGTAAGTTACTGCAATTGCTCTTCTCCCTTTGGAGTCCAAGCAGTGAAATAGAGGGTTGGAAATGTCTGTAGGGAAGAAGAGCAACCTTGTTGTTTTTGCTATATTTGATGTGAACTGGTGCTTTTAATTCCTCACCAGTCCAAGTATCAGACATGCTTTCTGGTTTGGAAAGTTCCCTGAAGCAATGAAAGATGCCAATATTTCATAAAAAGGAGGGTCTACCTTGGAAAATAGTTTTTAAACTCTGTTGAGCAAATTAGTAAAGCAACAATAGTGGGTTAGTCAAAGCTTCTCAGCTCCAAGCATGCTGGTGTAGGGGGAAGTGGGAAGGGTGTGAGTAGAACAGCAGTAGCATCGTCTGTATGAAGAATATAGTATGCTTCTCCTTCCTCCTCAGACAAATGAGAGCAGCTGCCAACAAGGGCTTCAGTAAGCAATCTGAAGTTAGGCAGACAAATACTGCAGAGAACTTTTTTCCCTCCTAGGAAACTAAAATCAGGAAGCTACATTGGTATACCATTAGTGAGGGTGGGGGTTTTCAAACCCTTTCTGTCCTTATGTTTGAATTGTGCAGGATCGCTTTTGATTGGTATTCAGATTGTTTCCAGTGTTTTTTACAAAGTATATAAACTGTGTTTATGATGGTTTCAAATCCAAGGTTAGCCAAACAGGGTCAAACATGCTGCTGAGTGGAGAGAGGGGCAGCTCCAAGTATGAAAGCCCCAGTTTCTACTGTTATGGTATGGGACATCCGCTGCCCTTGTATAGCAGTCTTAATTATATCTCTGCTGAAAGGCTCTGACAAGGTGTGCTCCATTCATCTCCTTCTAGAGTCAGCCCTGAAAAAGAGGAATTTACATTTCTGTGAGCTGACGTTTTGCATAACGCAGCAGGACATGAGCAGATGTGGCCTAAAATGTGAGTAGGTGCTGCTGAGCATGACTCCAACATATAATGCACACCTTGTAGTACAAAAACAAACAGAAAAGCCCCAGCATCTGTATTTTGGTAAGAGACACTTAGCTACAGCTCCCAAGTGGTGTGGTTAAATGTGGGCCCTGGAAGGGGCTGTGGCACAGTGTGCCCATGTCCCCCAGCCAAAAGCATCTCAGGTGCAGCACTCTCATGCACTCTTGACAGACGTCTTACCACCCCACTGCCTTTCACTGGGTGTAGCATGCTGCTTTTGTGCTAGAGAAGTAGACAGCACATTTATTTTCCCATCTCTCAGTGGGTAGCAGCATGTGGTGTGGTGCCTCCACACCAGCCCATCTGCACTGCAGAACACACTGGGGCCTTTTATCACAACGGCTGAAGCCTTCCTCTCATCTCTTTAGGGTTTAGGGGGTGTGTCTTTCCTTTCTTTGCTCTTTTCTGCCTTCTCTGGAGTTTATCCAACAGGCGAAACTGAATTCAGGTGGACCCAAGGGACAAATTTGGATGTTAATCCACATAAAAGACTTACTAAAGAGGCAGGTGAGAAACACATGAGTTTCACTGCAGGTTCTAAAGAGATAAAGAGATTGAGAAAATCCCCTAAGAAATTCAGTCAGGATCCTGAATATTAGAAAGCAGGCAGTAGCACCTTTATGTTGCACAGAAATTAAATCCTTTCCCAGTTATCAGTACTTAAAACACAAGTACAGAGTAGTATGTTGCTAGGCTGAAAATATCCTAAGTTTTTAATCCAGACATTGATTCTCCCATGTCCCAGATGATCATGGTCTTTTAATCTGAAGTTCACAGTAACTGCACAGTATAACTACACTGCTGCTGTTACAGCAGTGGAGACAAATCACCTGCTGCTTGATTTTGTTAGGAATGTGCACCAAGTGTTGTAAAGTGTCTGACCCAGCCTGTTGCCCTACCTTAAACAGAGCCAGAGAGAAGGCCATGACCTTCTCCTTTTCCCTGGGTTTGGTTGTGCCACAGCTTCTTACAGAAACTGCCAGGGCTGTGTCCTCTGTTGGCAAAAAGCCCTCTAGGTTGCCTGCAATTAGCCATGTAGGGTTGAATTTGCCACTGGGCGTTCTGTGGTTACCCATAAACCTGCTCATTGATACCCAAGGCAAACCTGAATCACCTGAATTCACAGCTTTAATGTAGAAGCATTAAACCTTTTATACAGAATTATTTAAATAGTTGCATAAGGTCCCACTGGATTGTATTTATTTCCATGCACCATGTATATAAAGTTAAAAGAATTTTACTGGAACACATACTGCCTTTGGAAAAACTTGGAATTTTTATGAGAACCCATACTCAAAACATACTAACATCTGTGCCAGCAGCATATTTGAATTTTATATGTTAATTTTTACCAGTAAGGATAAATATATATATAATAAGCATATGTGATGGAATGATTTTATGATTATGGTTTTGTCTGAATGACTGTATCTGTTTCTTTTCATAGAGAGAAATTCTAGAACAGCAACAACAAGAAAGATATGACACAAGTTTTCATAGTATGTGTATGTTCTGTGATCAAGAATTCACAGGAAACAGGTTTGTTTATTGTCCTGTTTGTTTTATTTTTTGATATCTACTCAGCATCTTTGTTTATGTTTTCAATGTCATTGAACAGTTAATGCATAATGGTAGGACTCAGAAGATAGAATTAAATTTAAAGTATAGTTTAAGTATTTCTTTCAACTGAAGTGCCATTTTAAATAGATCCTGTTCTACTTCTCTAATCTTTTTATTTATTCCAGTCAATTATTTCAACTACACAGTACACTGGAGTTGGGAATGAACCATTTTAGAGAAACCTTTTTTTGGCAGCTGTTCTAGTGACAAGGACAGCTGTGTAAGACAGTGTGATGGTTAATTTTTTTTTTATCAAGTTGTACATTTTCTTACTTAAAGCTCACCTAAGTAGTGTGAATTTGAATATCAAATGAAAAAGAGGAGGGGAAAATTTGAGTGAGAACAGAGGGCTTTACAGCATCAGTCAAGTGTGAGCAAGAATTGCATTGAAGTGCATGCTCCAAAGAAACTTTGTTTATTCAGAGTCAATCAGATTCAGTTGGAGAGGCTAAGTCTGTTTGCATGGGTAGTTCTGGTAATCTGGAAGGGCAGAAACACCCAGGGGCATATTCCTGAGGGTCATCCCAGTGTTCTGTGAGTGTCCCTCTCTACCGTCTGGTGACAACAGAGGAACTTCACCTCTGCTTCCTCTCGGGTCTGACAGGCAGAGTGAATGTTTAAAAATCCTGCCTGAACAATGGTAAAAGCAAGTGTCAACATTTGGATATTTTTTTAGTCCCCAAAAGCAGAAGCTGAAGCATATAGAGAGGTTGGGCACCTAAGGAATTTACCAGTATATTTCTGTTAGAAGAATGTCTTATTTGAACGTCCATTATGTTTATTTGTGTACACTTTTGAGTGCCCTTCATGTTGCTAGTGCTTGTGAAGCAATACTGATGTAAAAGCACATTGCATCCAAGAATTTCTGCTCTGCTAACCAGCATAGAGAAGTCTGACAAATGGCTTTTTAGAATGTTTCTCAGGAGAGTTGTTTGAAATGTGGTTTGCTTATACAGGCTAATGAATGAGCTTTGCTAACAGTGAGGGTCAAAATAAACTATACTGTAATTTTCATTTAAAGGATTATATATCATGCAAGTGGATGGAGCAGTTGAAATGTTACTGAACGTTCAGCAGAGCTGAAAATGAAAAGCGTCCTGGTTCAATAAAATTGCATTCTTTTTTCCTAGCAGTGGCAGCAAGACTATTGCTGTTTATTTAACATTGGCTTTTATGCAGCTTTAGAGGCATTGGTGTGTTTTAAACCACTGATTGAGTAATTCTTATATATATCCAATAATATGTAACATTCTATTTGAATTTTCTTTTGTAGATCTGTTCTTCTCAATCATATGGCACGAGAGCATGCCTTTAACATTGGGCTGCCAGATAACATTGTGAACTGCTATGAGTTTTTGGCTGTATTGCAGGGAAAGCTTGACAAGTACGTAGTGTTTTGTTTATTTTTGTTTCTTTTAACTTGGAAATCATAGGTAAAAATGAATTCCACATTTCTGGCTAGTTAAGAAGAAGTAAAGAGAGCAGGTAAGTTCATTGTGAGTCCTCTTAGAAGTCTTTTTGTTGACTTATTGAAAGCTAATTCATAACAGTTCACAGTATGAAGTCAAGTGCCATGTTTCAGTTATGTGTTGCACGGTTTGACATCAATAATGGCACATGCCTTTTTCTTATAGCTGTTAGCATTAATATTCTTTCTGATAATGGCAAACTTTTTGCTAAAGATCTCTTTAATCACTGAGCACAGAGTCCTTGTTCCAGTCTTCATTTGCCTCCATCTACCATTACTGTATATGTTAGGTCTGTCCCTTTTGCACTGCTTGCAGAGTAAACCCAGAGCAGAATGGGATAGATACATGTTAACTTTTTCCAGAAATGAAGACATTTTAAGAATGCCTTTTCTTTTATCATTGGTGTTGCCTAATGCACTGAATTACCATGCTCACTGATAGTTTGCAGCTCTACTGTTTATCAGTAGTAGGACCTGAGGTTTTCATTTAGAGGGAGTTTCTCAAAGCTGATCCTCTCTGTAGTTAATGTACATGCTGAAATTGTATCCAGAGTAGTGAAAGGCCACTGTCCCTACGGCTAAGAATAGACTTATTAGCTATGCTCATAGAAGAGTACCTGAGAGTAAATTACTAAAGGAGAAAAATCTTGTTTCAGGCAAATAAGACTACATTATGTATGCTGACAGAAAGCCTTCCATACTCTCTGTGGGAATGCCTTTCTCAAGTAGAGGGAACACTTTGCTGTTAGCAGGTGGAGCAAAGCAGATATTAAAATTCATAGATGTGTTCTGGCATCAGACCTATGATTTACCAGCAAGGCAATATTGAAGTCTGCAAGCACAGGGAGAATTCAAAACTTCTTAAATGTCTTGAAAGGCAAATGATACTGAGAATCCTGAATTCCTGCTCCACACAAAGCATCTGAGGGGAATCTGGAACCAAAACAGTTCTATGATGCTGGTCTAAGGCAGTGCATATACTTCTGGGTTTTTTTAATTGCTGTGGAAGACTTACGGGGATAAAATTCTTATTTGTTAATGAATGTTTTCACCTTCTTGAGTAATGTGTATGTACACCTACATAATATTGTCATGTCTAAGTACATATATGCATATGTGTATGTATGTCTATCTAGGAATTATATATACTTCTCTCTGTGTGTGGATATGAACTTACTTACTGAATTTTACTTCTTAGGATTTCAAAACCCATTGACCACCCTGGCAAACTTTCATTTACCATCCCTGTTGAGGTAGAACTATAAAAACGTTCTGTTTAACTAATTTAAATTGTGTCAAAAGTTAAGTACTATGTTCAGTGTTTGGTTTTTTTCACTCTGAATTACAAAGAAACAATTACGGGTGGATTGGATGTCAGTGTAAGTCCATGCTGAGTTACAGAGCTCACACAGTGAGCAATCAGCAGCCTTTCTGTGTCTACTTTGGGTAATCAGACTTTTCTCCCGCTTTGCATGTGGGGCAAACACTAAACTTTTTTATTATCTATATTTTTCATTTTCTATCATTGTTATTTCTTTTTGATTGACTGTAAGGTCATCTAAGGTTATCTTTTTAATTAGCTTTCTGTTTCTTTTAATTTGCTCTGACATGCTTAGGTCAATCTTACTATATGTAACTCCAGCTTATTTATGTTTATTATTTTGTGCTATTTGCATTTTAACATATTGGCCTGTTTATCTTTTTATCTTAGCTTGCAGTGTTTATACTGTGAAAAAGTCTTCAGAGACAAAAACACACTTAAAGACCACATGAGGAAGAAACAGCATCGCAGAATCAATGCCAAAAATAAGGAATATGACAAATTTTATATCATTAATTACTTGGTAAGTAGTTCTATGAATAATTAGCAAATTGACTAAAGAGATACAGACATTATGTAGTTAAATGTGAAGAAATTCAAACTAGCAATTAGTATAAAGGTCAAAAATCAAGTGAAGGATTCTTAAGAAGTGTGCTCATTTGTGGTATGATATTCTGGGTAATTGTCAAACTAAGCACTAGTAAACATCTTTTGTTTGAGATTTGATTTTGAGAGATGCAAGAATGTAGCTTGAAGGGACTAATCATCATGTCATTAGTGCTCAGTCTCTGCTTTAAAAACAGAAGGGAAAGTGAGATAGAGCAATGAAGTAAATGGAGGCCTAACTTAAAGCAAGTAGGCTTTGAGCTCATTTTCAATAAACCTTAAGCTGGAAGTGCTCTTCAGAGGGTAAATTAAATGCAAAGAGGAGCAAAATGAAAGACACAGATATGAAAGAAAAATAGTTAGTTTTTAGCCTCCAGGTAGGTATATGTTGCTAAATATTTTTTTATCTCAGACATTTGAGTGTGTGCATGTGTATGCAACAGATTTTCACTTGCTACCTTCAACTTATGAATATAGGAGCTGCTTCAAAAGCTGCTATGTTCTGTCCCAGAAATAACTATAGTTCACCTGAAGTAGTCTTTGTGCCTTCTACATGTGCTAATATCCAGGTTATAAATAGGCATTCTTGACTATTTAACCTACTCTTTATTTTAATTTCTCTCCATGGGGGTTACTTTAATACTGAGAACAAAAATTTGTATGTTTAATGCTCTGCCAAGTCCCTTGTACCCAAGACAGAATGAGTTCCCTTGGTGATATTTTATATTTTTCTTCCAAAGACCAATGATCTGAGACCTGGGGGTTTTTTTCTAGATATTCAAATTTCAAAACTCTGAAAACTGACCTGTATTTGCTACACAGTGAGGAAAAAGTTGTGAAGCTGGGTAGGGTAGATGTTTTTAGATCCTCAGCAGAACTGAGCATTTACTTCTCCTTTGGAAGTTAATAGATTTTAATTTAATGTAATTGTCTTAAATGATTTTAATAATTTCTTCTCTGCTTGTCCTGTATGTAATACTATGTTTTCAGAACTTGGCACCTTTTTAAATTATCTTTTGTTTCTCATTTGCAATTGCTCACATTTTAATCTGTTCCATCTTAAATCAGGAAATTGAGCTAGATGACTACGCTAGATGACTACTTCACAGCACAGCCATGAAGTAGTACTTGAGTATTTTGAGACATATGCAGGGAGGTCATAACATGAATACAGACACAATGGCTGTGCCATGTTAATATGCAGAATATACCAAAGAAAATATAACAGCAAGGCTAATATTTACATACCTAACCTCTTTTCTCCAGTTGCTCCAAAACTGGTGGCCTTGCCCATGCCTGTCACCTGAGAATGATCTGTGGCCTGTGTGCTTCCTGAACCTATGCCTATTTATAACCTGGATATTAGCACATGTAGAAGGCACAAAGACTACTTCAGGTGACTACACCCAGGCGTGGTCTGAGTGGTGCTGCTTGCATGGCCACAGAACATGCAAACTTTTAACAGTCAGGGCCCTGGTCCCCTTTGCCTGTAGCTGGGATTCTGGCCAGAACTTTGCAGAGTGCCTTCATGTGCCAGCCTGAACCAGCTTGGGTACTGGTCACTGAGTAGCATTACTCAGACATGTATGTATTCTTTCAGGTTCTTGAACTTACAGACAATAGTAGATAAAACTCAAATAAGCTGTGTCAAACCACCAAAATGCTTAAAATTGGGCACTGGGTAATGCATATGCAAGATCTGTGCCAGTAGATCTTCTGGGACATGCTAGAATGGTCACAATTCTTTGTCTGGCTCTACATGCTCTGCTACAGCCATGTTGTCTTTCCACACATTTTCAGTTGTCTACACTACAGTCTGCTCAGGGGACTGTTTCTGCTCAGCCTTTCTGATCCTTCAGACTATACCCACATCAGAATTTCTGACATTTCTTCTTTTAAAGAAAATTTTTTTAAAAAAAAGATTGAAAACAGACTAAAATCTCTGTCTTAAAAACTAACAACGTAGTTCACTATAAAATATATACTTGCACACAGGAAAATTTTAGGAGTGTTCCTACATAATGGAAAGTGTTTGCTTTCCAAACAGGCTTTGACAACCCCTTTTTTTTCTGCACAGAGACAAGAACACTAAAAGGAAGAACCTCTGTTCTCTAGGAGTTCAGTAGATTGGTCTTTACATTGTAAAGGGAAAATATTCTGTACTGCACAAACATGCTCTACAATAGATTATATTAAATGTGATAGAATGGGTTTTTTTCAAGTGGAGTCTATATTCAGTAAATTCTAGATATTACACAAGATCTGCTTTTTGTAATGACTCAATGTAGTGATTTTGCATCCTCTCTCCTAACAGCTCACAACATACCAGATTTTTTTTTAATGTGTACTATCAAGATTTACTCATTTTTACCTATGAGCGTTAGAGGTCTGTGCTTCACATTGCTCTAAATATCATGGGGATTTTACAGTTTCAAAGACACAAACATGGTTTAAATATCAGCTGAAATGATTACCCGTGGATTTGGAGGTCTTTTGTCTCTACTGTGTAAGTGTGGAAGATTATACCAATCCTACAGAATGGCTTGAAGTGTTAATTCAGAGAGATGAGCTGGTACTGGAGTACTGGGCAACAATGTCTCCATGATATATAGATGTAGAATTCCTTATTTTTCTTCAAAAAAAAAAAACACCTTCCAACCTAATTTCCTTGTTTCTCTGCTTGTATTTTCCTGTGGCCCCATGACACACTTTCACCTTACACAAAGAGCCAAGTAAAAATGGAGAGGGAAGAACTTTGTAATCTGTGGTGCCTGCTGGAGGCCGTAAAGAACAGAAGGCAGTATTTAAGCTCTCCTATTCCCAGAGGAACTGAGGCAAACCCAGACTGACAAGGCCCTCCTTTCTATATTCATCTGATTGCTACCAGCAGCAGTTTTAGGTATAGAGTATCCTTTGTAGGAAGCCCAGATGTCTATTTTCAAATTGGCTAATGGCACGTGTCTACAATATGTAACATCACTGTAATTAATACACTTAAAACTAAGCTGTGCTGCTGAAAAATGGTACCTACTACTTGCTAGACAACTTGTTTCATAAAGCCTTTATTTTCCTCAAAGATAAAAATATGTTTTCTCCTTATTGCCAAGCTTTAGGTCATCACTGTTATCTGTTGGGGGACAGGGGGAAAATATTTTAATATGGGAGTCACTACTTACATTTAGCTTCTTTTGATTTACATGATGTGTATTTGTAAAATAGTAAAGGGAAACCCTTCATCAGTTGGTGATGGTTCAAGATTTAATAAAATCCCCCAATGGGGGAATGCTTCATACTGAAATTCATTCAACATAGATTAACTAATGTTGGGGTAAGGCCATCTCTTCTTTCTGATAGAACAGCTTGAGTTCTGCAGCAATGTAAAACAGATAACTCAGATGATCACAGCAAGACAGGTAAGAAGAAGGGCGAGAGAAAATTTGCAGGGGAAATCAACATATGTTTGGAGTTTCAGAGCTCCACAGGCCTGGAGCTCCATTTGCATGTAGTTTGGGAGCTGCTCTTTAGGGAACACTGAGATACCAGCTGCTGTTTGTAGTTTCTCCCATCTCTGCACTTTTTTTCAAGCTGGGGTGTGTTGCCTCAGTGAGGCACACAGACTTTCTGTCTCTAGAACTGCACTCAGGTTGAGAAGGTAAATTTCCAGTGAGGCATTTCATCTCTGTGCATTTAATCTACATTTTGGAAGAGGAAATAATCAAACCACACACATTTGCACGTTGTCACTTTTCTACGGGATCATCCTCTCTGTGAAGCACACAGAAAGTAATTAAAAGAAAAAATTGTTTTTTCTTGAATATATAGCAAGGCCTTCAGGGTTTTTTTAATTATGCATTTTCTAGTATTTGAAATATTAACAATGTCAAGTCTCATTTTTTTCTCTGGTTTTGTTAAGAATTTCTTGAGAATCTCTAGAGATCATTCCTGGCAGCTCTTGAATCTTGGATGAAAAAGCAAAGAAAGTTGAATACTTAACAAAGGCACCCTTGGTCCCAGATGCCCATCAAGCTGGAGAACTGAAGAAGTGTTTAAAAAAATAAAAATAATTAAAAAAAAAACCTGAAATACTTTTAAGAATGTTTCAAAGAACTCTTTTCCACCCAATTGCTCAGATTCAGTCTTGGCATCTTCATCAGTGTTCCTAGTTATCCATTCACCAAGCAATTTTCCAGTGATACAAGACCTGGTTAGCTTTTCACTTTTCCTTTTTTTTTCTCCTCTGAGTATAAATAGATGAGGGAAACAGATACATCTTACAAGCTCCCTCTCTGCCTTCTTCACAGAAACACCATGAAAAACATCAGCAATAACAAATCTCAGGCATGTTTTTTCCCTTTCACCTTCAGTTAAAAGGTGAAACTTAATATTGGCTCCTGTTTTGAACATGCTCTCTTATGCTGATGTACTCTGAGCTGGTAAAGGGAAAAATGATGAGCATTCGTCTTCATTTTGCAGCAGTTGTGAGCCACTGTCTGCTCATTAAGGTGTTAACATTAGCAGACACAGGAAACTGGTGTGCAGCTGGGAGAATGTGGTGAGAGGTGTTAATGGCTTCATGTTATCTCACAGTAATGAGTCTCCCCTCTCACTCAGAGAGCTTACACACTACCATGTAGTATCACTGAATTATATGATGGCATTATGTTTAGAGCTGTCTAGAGACAAGTGTTTATCATTTTCCTGATAGACACTAACAACTTTAAAAATTCTCAATAAATTGTCAAATGATGGGTATCTTTTCCTTCTTTTTCCAAACACCCCATAAAGTCAATAGTCATACTTGTTACTAAGGATGTTATTAAATATATTTATTAGTAGGAATATTTTAATGAAATCAATTAAAGGATTATCTTTTTATTAGCTTATTTTTTTAATGGGGACAAGGTCATCAACTATAGTGTTTGTGAATCCTCCACAGCCATCAAAAGTATGTGTTCAAAAATACTATTCTGATTACTGGTGGTTAGTTTGCTTGGGTTTATTTTTAAAGACAAGAAGAATCCGAGGAAAGAAAAACACTAGCTAAAGATCACTGCTGGTATGTGAGTAGAGCCCTTCAGCTTTTTATTGCCTGTTATTTATATCTCAGTCATGCTGAGAGTGCTTGCCATTGTGCTGAATGCTGCACAAATGTATTGTGATACACTTCATGCTGAAGGTCTTTAAGGTATAAATAAACAACACAAAAAGTAAAAGGAAGAGCAGAACACCATGAATAGTTGTGCTTATGTTCATGTCTGAAAAGAGGAGGGAAGACAAACTGGAGTCTATCTCAGAGGTCTCTGCCCTTGCTCACAGTGCCTTTCTGGAGCATTCCAAAGCTAAGTTTACACCATATTTTCAGTGGCACAACCTTGAACAAGGCACAGGCACTGACTGGTGTAGCTGTGCCAGCTGAAGCCTCAGGTGTGACAGCTGCATTAAGCAGCACGTGCTGCTTGAAAAGCAAGGTAGGCAGATAGGATTGAGCAAGTGTGAGGGCAGACTTGAGACAGTGGTAACATACCCACCTCAGGGACACTTTGGAAGTGTTGCAGCGCTGGTGTTCTTGAGAGCTCTGTGCCAAATAATCTCTCAGCTACAGAAATGTGGGAAATGCGCTGTTAAAAGATAAAAATAATGCTTATTTAAAAAATTCTTACTAAAGCAGTGTTGCATGACTACCCTTTACTCACAGTAATACTGAAGTGATCCAAAATAAGATATCGATTGTGACTTCTGAGATGTTCATTCAGTTGAGTGACAATGTGTGATGAGTGTCAGGAAATGTTTTTTTATTTTCTTTTCTTTTCTCCCCCCAGGAATTTGGAAAGTCCTGGGAGGAAGTGCAGTCAGAGGATGACCGGGAATTACTAGATAACCTAGAAGAGTAAGAGTTACTTATGTACCCATTACACAGATTTGCAGGACCATTATTTTTTAAAGTAGGTGCATGGAAAATGCTGTGCACAGTTAGCATACAGTTTAAATTCATTTAAGCCATTCAAATCAACTCCAAATTGTCCTCATTAAAAACACTTCTCAGCAATGAGAGCTGTAAATTTCATATTTCAACCACAAGCCTGGTTTTTGTTTCCCTAGAGCTCAAACAAGAGCCTTCTGGGTTTGTAATGATGTAGACAAAACACATTATTTTTTTACTTTTGCACCAGAAAGCAGTCAAACAGCTTTTGCTCATATTTAAAAATTAAAAGTAAGCATCAAAAATGTCAGTATGAAGAAGAAATTGTATGAAAAAAATTGATAAAAGGTAATAGCTAGAGATTAAAGAAGGATTTCAAAGGAAGTTTCTCAGCAGTGCTGATGGAGGGCAAGATTCACCTCCTCTGCATTCTTCTGTGGTCCAGGCCCTCAGATCACTGCAGAGGTGGTTTCCTTGGCCATAGAAAATTGACTAAGCAAGAAGTTTCTTGCTGATCTTCCTGTTTCTCTCTGTGATTTGAGGTTAATTTTACTTGACTCTACCTGGTTGCAGTAATAGTTCCACCTCTCAGCACTACTAGAATTTAAATGGATGTTTTGGTAAAGTGTTCTCTGTGTACATGTCTAAATGTAGCATAAGTGAGTAATTAATATTTCATAAGTAAATAACAGAGTTAGCTCTGCCTGATGATTATGGCTTTGGCTGGCAAATTGAAAGAATAGAAAGGTATACAAGAATTTTAGAAGACCTTAAAAATAAATACTGAAAGCAATGTTTAATGAGGTGCCAAACTGGATAGAAATTGAAGTTAGTATTCTGTTTATTAGTGCAGACAGTTTTAAGTAGGATTAAATGCCTATCTGCATAGGAATTACCCAAAATTAACTGCTCAGTTATTCTCAAATTTGTAATTTTTTTAGACTCTACACCAGATTGTAATCATCTATCTGGCTATAAATTCACACTGTGTTTTCCATCCCTTTAAAATACTAAGTTTCTCTGGATTTATTTCTAGTGTTGTGGAAGCAGAATCTGAATTGCCCTTCCTCAAAATGTCTCTTTTCCTCAACTAAATGAATCTTTTTGACTTTTATTCATAAGAGATTGGTCAGACTGGGAAGAGCATCCTGTATGTGCAGTTTGCCTGTTTTGTGAACAACAAGCAGACACCATAGAAAAACTATATTTTCACATGCAGGTAAGACTGCTTTTAAATAATTTTTTTCATCACTTTGGAATTAAAAAATGTATTTGCATTATCTTTATTAAGGTCAAATCAGCTGCTGCATTAGAATGCCCTCTTCAGCACAGAACTAAAGTACTACATGCACCTCTAGCATCTGTTGTTTAAAACATGCAAAGTCAAGCTTTACATTAAGAGTATGACCAGGTATTACTTGTGAGTGTACAGATTGGTACAGGCAGTAAAGAAATAGCATCTTTGATATCATAGTGGTTTCTTTATTTAATATATTTTATGGTTAGCATCTGTGTTTCAGTTTTAATAAGCAATTTAACCATATTAAATATTAATATGAAAGTTTCTGATGAGCTAAAACTTTTGGGGTTTTTTTCATGCACTCATGTTTGTGTGTCTATTATGCATATGTCTGTGTCAGCCCATGAAAAGCTGAGCTGTTTTTAACTTGGAATAGTAGAAGTAGTGGAAATAAGTTTGGCTTTTTTTCTTCCCTTTTTTTTTTTCCTCCAGAAGTCACATGGATTTCACTTTCCTAAAATAAAGGCAGAGCATGGTGAGTAAGAGGTGCTGTAATTGTCAGCATTTGCCACTAGTGTGGAGAAAACCACATCATAAGAATAGTGGAAAACAAGTTTATTGGTTTTATTTTTGTAAAAACATTTAACTTTTCCATTATGGAAACTCTTTCTGCCAGCTTACAAAAGCAAGCCAACAACACTTTATTTTTATGGAACTGCTGTTACTGCCAAGCATGTGTGCTGTTTTCTTTAAACCCTTAGTATTCTTTTGCAGAGTAGCTTCTACAAATACCTGCTCTATGAGTTCCAGGTCTGGCTGCTGGAGACTTGGAATTATTATTATTTTTATTGTTCTTCTTGTTGTTATTATTATTATGCCTGTTAATGCTTGCTTGCAAGCTAGAAGATTTTTTTTGGCCAGTGTTTGCTTTCTGGTGTAGAATAGAATCATTTAGGTTGTGGAAGACCTTTAAGATCATTGAGGCCAACTATTAACCCAGCATTGCCAAGTCCATCACTTAACCATGTCCCTGAATGCCACATCTACACATATTTTAAATACCTCTAGGCATGGTGACTCAACCACTTCTCTGAGCAGCCTGTGCCAAGGCTTGACAAGCCTTTTGGTGAAGAAATTTTTCTTAATATCCACCTTAAATCTCCCCCTATCACTTGTTACCTGGAAGAAGAGACTGGCCATAACCTCCTTTCAGGTAGCTGTGGAGAGCAATTAAGTCAGTCTGGAGCCTCCTTTTCTCCAGGCTAAACAGGGAGGCAATCCCTGCTCTGCTCCTGCAGGCCACACTGCTGCTGATACAGGCCAGGATGCCACTGGCCTTCTTGGCCCCCTGGGCACACTGCTGGATCATGTTCAGCTGCTTTCACCAGCACCCCCAGGTCCTTTTCTACCACACAGCTTCCCCCAGCCTGCAACCCTGCATGGGGCTGTGTGACCCAGTTACAGGACCCAGCACTACACTTTGTCAAACATAATACACTGTCATCCTGACCCAGGCACATCTCTAACAGGCCTGGCTCTACCCCATACCCCGCTCAAATCTGGTTTGAAACTGTCTCAATGAGCCCTGCTAACTCCTGCACAGGGATCCTTTTCCCCTCTGACACGGGTCTGCCCCATCTGTCACCAGCAGGCCTGGGGTCCTGTTGACACATCCATGATCCAAAATCCCCATATTCTTCATGTGACACTAGGCTTGGAACCAGGTATTGATCTGCTGGCTCTTCCTCTTTCTTCCCTCGTTATTCCTTGCAAGCTCCTGATCCCTTAACCAGTCTTCCCAACGCCCTTCAGTCTCTCTTGATAGGACTTCTTGTTGCAACTTCGCCACTGCCCACCTGAAAAAACACTAACAGATAATTACCCATGGAGGCAGGAAGGTTTCTCCTTATGTGTTTAACCTGAGCCTCAAGGAGGGAGCAGGCTTCCCCTAAAAGTGAGTCTGGTTGGCATTTTGGCCTTCATTCCCTCCAGTAGGGAACCTTGTATGACAATGACTGTCACCTTGTTTCCCAGCCTTCAGCCTTGGAGTCAGAAATTTCATGTAAACAAAGTAATGTCTACAGAACTCTTTATCATGTTTTTACATTCCTTTCTGTGAAAGGACAATTGATGGACACCCTCTAAGACCAGTGGAGTTGAAGAGGTTGAACCTCAGTTTTCCAATCTGGTCTCCTTTTTAGAAATCTATATAAGCTGTAAAAAAAATTAAACTTCCTCTTTTCCCGCTTCGACTCCATGGTGATCACTGC